>JADGIL010011275.1:0-25263 GCA_020352625.1 Cactoblastis cactorum | reverse complement strand
ATAGTAGTTAAATAGGTACAAATTACTTACGATATATTGAAAATATCGATATATTTGGAAAATATATCGCAAAGTATCGATATAAAGATACGATATATTATATCGAAAAAAAAATCGATATTTTTTTAATATGAACATCTCTACAATGCATAACTTTATGTGACAGACAAGAGGTCAGGTAATACCATTCATAGAGGTATAAACACAAGGTGAAAGACAGTCGGCGCGGAACATCTGCCACAGTTAAGTTTCATTGTACATAACCCGTCCAACCAGTAAAAATTATTACATTTTAATTTCTATTAATATTTAGCGAAATAAGAACCAAAGTAAATCGAAATTAAGTGAAAAGACGTGTAAACACTCGACTACTTAAAATTAAGTTACAATTGTAGTTACGTCGTGTGTAAATTACCGATATCACATAAGTACTTCAATTACTTTTGCCTAGCATATGTCACTGTCATAAAAATTTATTTCTCATACATCATTGTCAAAAATGAATTAGTAGGTATTTTCAGGTAGATCAATCGAAGAGCAGCTAAATGTGAAATTTGTTTTTTGTATAAATTAATTCCTGATGCAAAACTGTGTTTAATATATTGCATGCTGCGTTAAAATGGCTACTCCTAGTGAAGGATCCGATGCAAATACAAAGTCTAAGCGTCCTGCTGGTAAGCTGACACACCCCTCTAGATCGACCTTGTCATATCGATTGGTTTAACATTAAACAAAATGGATAAATAATTTCTATAGCAAATGTATTAATAAGATATTAATTTTGTAGATTCTGCGTTTAAGCAACAGCGACTACCAGCATGGCAACCTATATTAACTGCTGGAACTGTTTTGCCAACATTTTTTGTAATAGGAATAGCCTTTATTCCTGTTGGCATTGGACTACTTTACTTTTCGGATGAGGTGGGTGAAGATTCTGAAATATATCGTTTCTGTATCTTTTAGGTAGAGTACAATTTGCGTACCATATTTTAAGCCAAATACCTGTAATTTTACATCTAAAGTTTATAATGTATTTTGTTCAATCGTTTCAAAGTAATAGTGATATAAAAAAAAATAACATTTTATTGCGTATCTTATTGTTCGATTCACCAATTATTTTATTAAATACTTATTTTTATTTATAATTAAATTTTTAAATTATTTTATATCAGATACAAGTAACTAAAAATTGATTCTGAATTTATTTATAATACAGGTGAAAGAGAAAGTCATAGACTACACACACTGTTTAAAAGTTGGAGATCCACATAATATATCATGTGCAGAATATATAAAGCAGAGTTTCATGGAACCATGTGAATGCCACATAAATTTCACTCTGGATGACAGTTTTCAAAGAGATGTCTTCTTTTATTATGGTCTCAGCAACTACTACCAGAATCACCGTAGATATGTAAAATCTAGGTGAGATATTTCCATCTTAATTGTAATTTATTTCTATTGTTATTGTTTTATAATAATATAAATTTTAAATTTTTATCTTTAGCTGCTCAGGCTTGTAAACACTAATATCTACTGAATTGAGTTTCTTTGTGCGGTGGCAGTTTTTAAACCCCAACAAAACGAAAGGTGTTATAAGTTGACATTGTCTGTGGCATCATAGCTTCCAAATGAATGAACCAATTTGAATAATTATTTTTAAATATATTGTTTCAGTGTTTATTAAGCCTTTTCCCAAAGAGGTAGGAGAGACCACATTCTTCCACTTACTATGGTCCTGATTCCTATGCTTCCTATAATTCCTATGCTTCCTCCACATTCATCAATCTTTTAATACACGCTCGTCTGTGGGTACTTAACCCTTACAAAAAATTAAAGTTGCAAGCTTTAACTTTTTATAAGCTCTTGATAATATTAGTATAGAAGTTAGATATTTGGTCATGTTCCAGGGACGACAATCAACTACTAGGCCGACTTTCGATGACTCCGTCATCTGATTGCGTGCCGTTTGCGTATCTGGACAACAAGCCGGTGGCGCCTTGCGGTGCTATAGCTAATTCTCTCTTTAACGGTATTTCTTTTATAAATTTCTCATTAATCTTGTAATTAATTAATATACAGACTGATTAAGTCTATATTATTCCTATAGAAATCCATCATCTTTAGTCTTTAGTCATCCAGCTATCTACAGTAAAACTATTTGTGTATCTGTTGTCTAAAGACAACAAGAATAGTTTTACTATAGATACTAATCTAACTAGCACAAAGTCATAGATAAAATAAACAATAAACCCTTTTGATCTCAACATCAAAGAAGAGCAATAACCTAACTATCTATACCTTATTTCAGATACATTAACGGTGTACGCATATATAAAAGATAAGCTTGTAAAAGTGCCAACATTCCGCACAGGCATAGCTTGGAGCTCTGATAAGGAGATCAAATTTAGAAACCCCCCAGGAGACCTTCAGACAGGTGAAAGGACTTATTATTGAACAACATCGGAACCGTCAAGAAAAGAGCGTATAAATCCCTGAAACACCGGCAACGCTTCTGAAACCCCCCCGTGTATTGCCGGTGTCTATGGGCCGCGGTGATCACTTAACATCACGTGGCCCATTCGTTTGCCTCCCTCATTCATAAAAAAAAAACCAGCGATGTTTTCACTATCCTTCAACTAATACATTTTGTTGGTATTTTTTACAGAAAATCTTTCTAGACATACCATCAAAGATTCGATTTTTTTGTATTGAATGAAAAAACAAATGATGTGCTGTCTTTATAGGCTTATTAAAAATAGCCCTTTAGACCTTAGAACCTTTTATTAAATCTTATAGATTAAAGAAAAGCATAAAGGTTTTACACATGTTTGTTACACTTGTAAATATGTATTTACTAAAAAATATAATATTTCTACCATTCATATCAAACATTACTGGCTAGATGTCAGTATATTTTTGTCTATGGATTTGTATTTTACAAATAAATTTACTTACAACTGAAATTTTCGATATGGTTCCTGCTGCCAACAATATAGTAATGTATTTGTGTATATTCCAGCATTTGCCAATTTTTCAAAGCCGGTCAACTGGCGTAAAAACATATGGGAATTGGACCTTGAAGACCCAAACAACAATGGATTCCAGGTAAAAAAAAAACTTTTTATTAATTAATTTTTTATTGGTTGTTATGGTTCAATATTATAACAAATTATTATGTTTAAGCATATCCATCAAATGCCTTATGCCACGAGCCACTAGCCACTAGTCACTTAGTGGTTTTGTTGCTTAGAATATACAATCTTTTATCAAATACAAAATGTGCGTAACATAAGCGTAACAACGGGTAAATACTAGTAATATATATAATATTATAAATTTGTGTGTTTCTTTGTCCGTCGTTCACGTCAAAACAGAGCAAAGGGTTAGTATGATTTTTATGTGGAAATTAAGTTGAAGGGCTGGAGAATGACATAGGTGACAAAAGTAGTCATTGTACAGCCCTTCAACTTAACTTTCACATACCATTTGGACATTTATGAGTTTTAGCCTAAACTTGTTAGGGTTCCTGATCAATGTGAGTTGGGTCCCGGCGTACCTTTTTATTTATTTATTTTCCGAAAAACACTGCAATAGTACTAGGCCCCATTCCACATTAGAGAAAACGTCCTCTACATGTTTGGACTTATGTTCCCATGCAAGCCTCAAAGGTCCGTGTTACGGCCCGTGAAACTCGTTTTCGAGGCAACATAATAATTGTATCAAATATTTACAGAACGAAGATTTGATTGTGTGGATGCGCACGGCGGCGCTGCCAACATTCCGCAAGTTGTACCGGCGCGTGGACCACAGCCAGCCGGGTTTCTTCGACGCCCTTCTCAAAGGCGACTACATGCTAAAAGTGGCCTACAGTGAGTGTCAACCATAGATTTTTTTTATATATAATTATGACGCTAGAAAGTAAACTTGTCAACAAAAAAAAATTGCATTGAACAGCCTGGGTCTCGTTTTCGTTTGTATTTTTTTTTAAATTTAACTACGTTGAATTTTCGTTCAAAGAAAAATCCAAAAGAATACATGAAGTATTTTTTTTTTCTGTTTAATCCATAAAGGTAATAGAAAACGCATTTTTCGAGATTCAACAAGGGACAAATCTCACAGATTAAGTTAGCCCCAAGTTCGAGATTTGTTTTATGCGATACTAGCTCAACGATACTATATTTTTATTAGTACTATATTTCATTTTAGAATTTTTGTCTGTCTGTCTGTATATTCTTACGCGCAACACACAAAAACTACTGGATGGAATTCGATGCAGTTTTTACAGTTATTGTAGAAAGTCTAACTTAAAATATAGCACTGGTTTCATCTTGATACACCGCTTGGAACCCGAGATATTGACAATAGTAGTTACGCGCGGACAACGTCGCGGGAAAAGCTAGTTAAAACTATAATAACAAATGAACACCCGTTTCAGACTACACAGTGGTCGACTTCAACGGGCGCAAGACCTTTATAATATCGACGACGTCGCTGCTCGGTGGTAAGAACCCCTTCCTGGGCGTCGCGTACGTGGTCGTCGGCACGCTGTGCCTGCTACTAGGCATTGTGTTGCTCGTCATACACGTTCGCTGCTCTAAGAGGTGAGAAACTTTTAATCTTTATTAATCCCCGACGTAAAAAGGGGGGTGTTATAAGTTTGACGTGTCTGTGTGTGAGTGAGTGTGTGTGTGCGTGCGTGCGTGTCATTCTGTCTCTGGCATCATAGCTTCCAAACGGGTGAACCGATTTGGATAATTCTTTTTTTGTTAGAAAGGTGACTTAATCGAGAGTGTTCTTAGTTTTGTTTTAACCCCCGACGCAAAAGAGGGGCTAGTTTGACGTATGTTTTGTTATAAAAGTTTGTCTTTTTAAATTTTGAATATAATTAAAATATAGCCTTTAGAATAATTTTCATGATCAAAGTTACAAAATTTTCCTCTTTATAATATTAGTATAGATTTGACTACCGCTGCGAATGCGCAAGTGGGGAAGTGACGCAACAAACTCCAATACAACGTTTTCTCTATAGACGTCAATTTACAAAATTAACCATAATAAATTAATATTTGTGATATTAAAAATGATAGACATGACGCTAAAGGTCAATTATATTTTCTTTTATTTATTTTTATTTGCTTAATTTATCTATCCTGTATAATAAAGGTCTAATAAAGTATTTGTGACGCTAGATATATACCATGTGCCACCACGTCATACTTCCAAGAGGAACCTTCTCCGAATACAAGCGCGTAAGTCGCTTTGGCAATCGTTGTAGCTAGGAGGTATTGATTCGTATTTATATCGCATTACGGTAACAATTTACAGTACATATAACCATTTTAGTAGGAAACTGGTAAATCTGAAATGTGTATAAGTAGTCTAAAGTATATATAAGATGTATAAAATGTCGTTAGTCTTAGATTTGATAAAGTTATATTGCTTATTTTAGACCAATTTCCCCAGGAATCATAGATTACGAATTGTAAGCGAGTTGTCTATCCAAAATGTCGCAATTTGATACGGTTTTTTAACCCCTAACACAAAAAGAGGGGTGTTATAAGTTTGACGTGTGAGTGTGTGTGTCAATCTGTCTGTGGTATCACAGCTCTCAAACTGTTGAACCGATTTGGATAATTCTATTAGAAAGGTGACTTAATCGAGAGTATTTTTAGCTATGTTTTATCCCCCGACACAATAAGAGGAGTACGTTTTTGCGTTGGGAGTTAAAAATAAGTTTTTTATTTTTTCAGCACTACAGAAATGATCAACGTCAACCCACGCACTCCGTATTCTTAATTTCAATGATGTAATAATTCGTTTCGTGCTTTGATGGAGAATGAAATACATTGGCTTTTGAGGTAATATAAAAGTGAATACAGATACATTATCACGTCTTTCCATCGACGGGGTAGACAGAGCCAAGTCGTGAGACTTTCAGGAGATTTGGATATAGTGACAGATAGCAATTAATCGCCGGTGGAGTAATATATAATATATAAACCGGTGGAGCAATATAGAATAATAAATAATTATACAATTTGGCAGCCAAGATTGTCGTCAACCTGTTGTGTATATAATTATAATAAAATATCCGTTGTGTAAAATATTATGATATTTATAAAATTATGTGGCACATTTGAACTCGTTGAAAAGGACTGGAAAAATGTATAAAACTATAAAGAGAAAAATATATAAGATACTCATTAAAAATGCATTTTTTTATTTATTTCATGCATGACAGTCAGATATGCCATTTAACAAAAATGTATTTTTTCATAATGACATGAAAAAAACATATGACCAATAAAAGTTGTGCATTTATTTTATATTTCTTAAAATTGTTATTAGTTGTATATTCAGCCAGTATTTTTTATCATTCTCCATCAGAGTACTGGAAGGTTTTGTTTTTAATGTTAATTAATTACCTATTAATTCTAAATTAGATTATTTTAATTATTTCAGTAATTATTTTTGTGCGGAAGATCGACACCACAATTTTATAACCAAAGAAACGAAATGTTTAACTTGTATCCACATTATTAAATCAATCTAAATTGAGTCCTATGTGTGTGTATGGTAATGTCTAATTTGACTTGACCTGAAGGAGTATCATGGTGGCTACTATGGATTGAATATTAATACAATTGTAAAATGAACGAAAGATTTAAGACAAAAATTAATCTTGTGTTTTAAACTTATAGTAAGTTTACGATACAAATTATTTCCTTTGACATCTTATTGCAAACTGAAAATTATATTTTGAAGTGTAGGTATTCCACGTTATAAAAAGTAGGTTGCTTGTCACTTAGTTGTGGTTAGTACCGTTACTATGAGTTTTTGATAACAGACCTTGCAAACGAGTTGTCGGTAGCTTAACAATTTGTATGGAGAAAACACAGCGCCACTAGCGGCCATTGAGTGAATTAACGAGCTAAAGCATAAATCCAATGATAAATTACTTAGTGAAATATAATCCCGAGCGACCTCCGTATTCTACAATAACTCATGGTAGCGGCATAATTTTGTAGATTCAAAACTGCAGTCATAGATTTTAGTGTATGCACTCGTAGCAATTAAATAGATTTTCTTTGGTAGTGACATTAACAAGTTTACATATCCGTAAAGCGAATTTCGTTGAAGTAATCATAGATAAGTATGAAAAAGATACTACCAGATGGCTGGTACCAGTCGAGAAAAATGGCATGTAATCTCAAAAGCTGAACGCCATGCAATAATTGTAATACTGTCACTAGCCGATGTATGACTGTATGACCGCTGTCAAACTGGCATAAAACTCCAAATCTCTGTTTTCGATTGATAATTAAGAATGACTTCCCCTTCGATGCTTCGAAATTACTAAGTTATGCAATAATGAACCTTCAGTAACAGTGTGAAAGACTACTTTCAATTGACAAATAGGCTGCCTAGGTTGGGAAATACATTTAATATTAAATCTTAAGTCCCTATTATAAAGGATAATTTCAATTAACAAATATTTGACAACGATTTCATTACCACGGAAACATCTCATTTAAGCGCTACCCGTGCAATATATTCCACATAGGAATTATTTAGTTTCTTCAATGTGATAGTTTGTTAATGTTTCAGTATTTTATATATTGTAATAATAGAATAATAATTTTATGTGCTTTAGTTTACGAGTTGTTGATCAAAATTTGTACAAACACACTGTATCTATCTATACCATTTTCTTAAGAATTTAGTTATATTTACTACTTACTCGGATTCTGACTCTATATGACGTTGATATTTATAAAAAAATGTACTTATAGTATATGTTTTATCTTGCCTAAAATTTTAACTATGAATAATCTTTTTAAACAATTCTTTTTTAATATTTTAATCACGTATAGGCGTACGTCTAAGTAACAAGTAGATTTAACATAAAGTGCCTTTTAGAAATACAAAATTAATATATACACACTATTACACTATTTTATAATCTTAGATATTCAAAAGTGCTAAATGTTATATCTAAACGCATCATGTCATTAATATATATTTATGTTAGCGAATCCTTAAAAAAATCTTTTGTTTATGCTATTTATTTGTAAAAGTGAAATTTTATACTTTTTTATTTATTTTTACATTTTAAGCTGTACAAACATATTGCATATGCCTATTTATGCCTTTCAATTGATTTGATTTATATTTAAATCTTACTGTTCCGTAAACAAAAAGAAACGTAATTTTTCTAGAAAAAAGAACTATAATATAGACACAGTATCACGTCTCTATCTCTTACGGGGTAGACTGAACCAAGAGTCCTGAGACTTCAAGACTAACTTAGCAGAATTGTGGAGAAGATTCCATTCCTCCATTTGCGGAGAAGTGACGAACAAACTCCACTGCAGCATTTTCTTCAGTGACGTCAATTTACAAAATATACCATGTCTTATACTTGATTAGGTGGATTAATACACGTTGTAATGGCATAGTAAATTAAAATAATAATCCTCGTATGACGATTATTAGTTAAATATGCCAAATACGTTAATACAAATGATCAAGTGAAAGGCCACTAAAAAGTTAAAGAATAAATAAATATGTGGAGAGAAATCACATAGATTGAGTTAGCCACAAAGTAAGTTCGAGAATTGGCATTTGATTAAAAAAAAAATATGTCTTTGTGTACCTTAGCATTAAGCTACCTAGATTTTATTTTATCCAAGTTGTGGAGTTTTTGAAATTAGATAAAGAAAAATTGCATTTTGACGCATCAGTTATTTTATAAAATTGTATTTCTTCATTAAGTGTTCGTAAGCTTTGTACACTTCACGTACTTATTGGACGATCTCTGTTCGACGTCGAATTACTTGAAATATGTAATGCATTTAATAAATATCGTTGTCTCAATAACTTTTGTGTTGTTATTGAATTCACCTTGTTAATATTTTCGAGCTGGAATGGTTATTTATGGCCGTTTTTGCCATTTTGCTAGAAAATATTAAAAAATACACTTTTATTGAGAGAAATAACATAATAAAAATTTTGCGACTCCTTAAAAGCTGCGTTTTTGCAAGTAAAGCAACTTTCAAAAATAAATGCAAGCTGCATTAAGGTGTATAAGATGTATTCAATGAATGGTTACAAAATTGTGCAGTAAGATTTTTATAACATATATTTTTTTTATGTCGGAGGGTGGCAAACGAGCAGGCGGGTCACGAGATGTTAAGTGATCACCGCCGCCCATAGACAACTGCAACACCCGCGAGGTTAGAGAAGCGTTGCCGGCCTATAAAAAAACCGCGCCTTCCCCATTTGGGGAGGACGTTAAGTGTTGACAATAATGTTAAATAGAAGCGTATGTACGACTCCGGTTCCACAATTATCACCATTCATCAAAATCGGTTCAGCGTTTTAGTTATGAAAGCGTCACAGACGAATAAACTTTAGTAGTTTTAATATTAGAATTAGAAGTAATGCCTGCTGTAATGATTTTATTTCTCTTTTTTTTTTAAGATTACTGTGTTTTTGGAGTACTTCCTTAAACGTTGAAGTACCTGCTTAAAGGGATTAAGATAATGTTAATATGATAACAAATGTTGCAAAAACCTTACTGTTTGAGAATTGTAGATAAAAAAATCTTATCGATTTAATTTATTATGACTTTACAACTTTATCGCCACAGAGACAAACTCTGATCGTATTGAATATAATATTATTTTTAAATTTCGTTCTACTTTATATTATATTTAATACCTTCAGAACCAGTTTCAACGGATACAGGATTTATGTACAATCATTATGCAAATAGTTATCAGTAAGAAGTCTCACATGTTATTTCTTTTCTCAACGCGATTTTTTTTTTAATAAACTCGTCGCTTTACTTGGCATCCCACGTATCTTCAAGGGCGCGCGATCATATTTTCTCCTAGCTTTATTTAAATAATTTTAAAATTGATTTTCGTATACTTTAATAAATAATCCTCTCTTTTCTGTCTGCGCTGACAAGGGTTCCGTTTTTGCCGTTTGGCTACAGAATACACTTTATACTTTTATTTATTAAAAAGAAGACATGCAGTTCACTAAAGTTCGCTACATCACTTCGTCTTCTTGTTTTTATTCGAAAAATTTCGTCTAAGAATAGTTATTAAAAGGTAAGGCTAAGTTTCCGAGTATTCTGTTCCTCCCACACACCAACCAATAGCCAACCGCTCGGTCCATTACACAAGTATAATGTACACTCACAAGCAAAAGTATAACGATTAATTAGATATTAAATTATGCTATCTAAATTCGGCACTGTAGCTTATGTTACAGATACTGATTAATCCAGTTTGTTAACGTAAGCCGCCTCGGTTGAGAGTCGGGGTGCAAAATGCGGAAATTAGTGGCGTGCTTGGTATTATTGGCGGTGACTGCGGCGCAAAATGACGATTTGTTCGAGCTCAATATAGTGCACTACAATGATTTCCACGCGCAGTAAGTACAATTTGTTTTTTAATAAGTACGGTTCAAAATATGTTAATATTTATTGTATTGAATTTTCAAAATATACTTTAATGTAGGTATGTTAACACACTTTTTAAATATAAGTATTATTCTAAATATAGGAATATAAAAATTTTTATTTTAGTTATTTATTAGTAGTAAATTTTAATTTCGTTTAATCATTACTTTTTTTTTGTAAAAATAATTAGTTAAAACGTGATGCTGAAAACCGTAGTTAAAGTTTACAGGTACATGTGTGAGTTGCATGTACATAAGTATATACCAAGAAAATAAAAGCAGGACGAACTTTTCTATTAAATACGTGCATCCCTTTCTGACGCCAATTCGGAACGCCTGTTAGAGCTTTTCCTCTGCCTAGTATAACGTAATTTAATCCTGATTAGTTTCGAGGAAGTCAGCCCTTCGGGGTCAATCTGCAGCCCCGAAGAGGCCTGCATCGGAGGCCTCGCACGTCTGTACACGGCCGTCAAAGAAGCCCTGGAGGCTGAGCCCGACTCCGTGCTGCTCAACGGCGGAGACACCTTCCAAGGCACCATCTGGTACAACTTCCTTAGATGGAATGTTAGCCAGCACTTCATGAACATGATGCCGCATGATGCTCATGTGAGTATTTTATCTTTCACGTGACGACCCTCTATTGTTAAACCATAACGCAAAAAGAGGGATGTTATTGACATGTGTGTGTGTGTGTGTGTACGTGTTATTCTGCTATGTCATCATAGCTCCATAACGGGTGAACCGATTTGGATAATTCTTTTTTTGTTAGAAAGGTGATTAATTGTGAGTGTTCTTAGCTATGTTTTTACTCCCAACGTAAAAATACAGTATAATTAGTGTTTTCTTATTATGTCTCAGGGGTATTTTAAATTTTTTACTTGTTACCGAACTGTACAGTCGTCATTACTAACCACTATTAACCCACGGCTGTGTAAAGACGTTGTTTTTTTTCATGCCTTAATAGAGATAATGACTTTGTTATAAGATAAATGTTTTAATGATATTGAAAAATGTATACCTTAAAATAAATCCGTTCTCATTGTTCATGTAATATGTTCAAGTAAGTATTGTAAAATTATGCATTCTACACTTATATTATATATCCTTATATACCTACCGAAATTTCATCAAGAATATAAAGGCTATCTTTTACGTCAGTGTCTGTGATGCTTAACTTTCTTATCAATCATTGTTAAACAATATATTTGATTTAATCTCAATAAATCAAAAGGGGGAAGTCCGGGCAATGCGAATATGTTAAAGAAAAGGCCAAAAAAGTCACACAAATTTAAATTCTACATATTTTTTCAAACAAAACTTTGAACCTATTTTTCTGATTTTCCTAACCGCTTTGTTTTTTTTTAGTTTCAAGCACATTCATAGGTGCTGGAGGCGTCTTAAAAATTAAGCTGACGTTTTGATGCTAATCCTGCAGGTACTAGGCAACCACGAATTTGATCACGGCGTGGAGGGTCTAGTGCCGTACCTTCAGCGGCTGAACTCCACGATGTTGGGCGCCAACGTGAACACGACCTTCGAGCCGGACATGACGCCGTATGTCAAGAACCACGTGATTGTCGAACGACGCGGGCGCAGGATTGGTATCATTGGCGTACTGCTTAGAGTTGTAAGATGTTGTTTTATATTTCATTTTTTTTATCAGAAATCATACCAAATCATGAGTAATTTATTTACATTAAATAGGGTACACTAAAAGCGAAGATTGTAAAAGTCAATCAAGGGCTAATTCTCATGGGCGATAGGCTAGCAATCTGTCACTTTATCTGTAACTCTGTGTTCAATTTTACTGGCTTTGACTCGGTCTGCCCCGTAGGGAAATAAGACATCATTACATTACGCGTTTATAGAAATACGTCTTGGCGGCAATGTAGTAAACATACGATGAAGCTCGTTTATAATACAGATACATCGTCACGTCTCTATCCTTTACGGGGTAGACAGAGCCAAGGGTCCCGAAACTCAAAGGTTACGCTTAGCAAAATGGTGGATCTATTGGTGAAACATATTCAGATGTAGTGACAGGTTGCCATCGGCTATGAGAAATCCTGTTTCAAGCCCTTTCCCTTGATTGAGTTTTACAAACTGCGCAGTAGCAGCTGGCACATTGTAAGTTTTTTTTTTCGCGTCCAGGCCAGCATGGTAAGTATAAAACCCTAAAACACTGATAATTTCCAGTTTTCAGCGCCCATCGGCCGCGTGATCATGGAGGACGAGGTGGAAGCCATTAATCGTGAGGCCTCCATCCTCACGGAACAAGGCGTGGACATCATCATCGTTTTATCCCACGTCGGGTACCAGAGCGACCTGTACGTATGGTTTTTTTCTTTGGCAATTAATCCTATACTTAATCTAATACTTCTTACTAATATTATAAATGCGAAAGTTTGTGAGGATGAATGTATAGGTGGATGTATGTATGTATATTACTCTTTCACGAAAAACTATTGGACGGATTTGGGTAAAACTTAACAGTAATATAGGTTATACATCCGAATATTATATAGGCTACACACTAAATTCCACGCGAGCAATGCCGCGGGCAAAAGCTAGTACTTATTATAGTCATTAGTTCTCTATTATACGCATATGTACGTGGTCAGAATTTTTGCCTTGTGATCTAAAAGTTGAAATTATCGTTTTAGAATAATAAAACGTTCTTGGAGATTGATCTGAATAAATTTTCAGGCGCATGGCAGCGCGCGTTTCTTCAACAGTGGACATAATCGTGGGCGCCCACTCCCACACACTGCTGTACACCGGGGAGACTCCCAGTGGGGATACTGCTCTGGGGGAATACCCCACCGTGGTCACACAGGCTAACGGACATAGAGTGAGCTAAATATAATATCATTTGTAGAAGTTGCAGCATATGAAACGATGAGGAGTACCGTCACTCTTAGTTTTTGTTCTAATTGAACTGGACTGTACAATAATTACTATATTTACAAATTCACTTCACATTAGAACAACACAAATAAATCTAAATATATTGCAATTGTTATTATAAGGTATTTAGCTTTAAAGTAATTAATTAGCTTTTTATAAAATTTAAAATCAGGTTTACATAAAATTAATATTCTCCCCTTAATTGCATAAAAAAATATATGTATGCATTTCACCCAGATTCCCGTGGTGCAAGCGTCGTGCTATACGCGGTACCTGGGCATCATCAAGCTGTTCATTGACGCGGACGGCATCGTCCAACGCTGGGAGGGCCAGCCTGTCTACCTAGGGACTTCTATCGTGCAAGGTTTAGAAAAAAAAATATTATTTTTTATTATTTGGCTTGGTATATCTCATTTAGATTTGTTTTATTATGTTCGTTTTATCGAATTTGATTCGATCTTTCCTTTTGCCTTTGTGGCGCAGTGGTAAAGTCCTTGCCTCTCAACCTCAACCCAGAGGTCCTAGGTTCGAATTTCGTTCAGGACATAATGGAAAAAGGTCTTTTTCTGATTGGCCTGGCTCTTAGATGATTATCTATATACATATGTATTTATAACTTAGTTTGGGGCTAACTCTATTTGTTGTGATTTGTCTCTATATAATATAATCAAAATTGTACAATTTTAATGTAACATATTTCAGATCCTTTCATCATGCAAGAGTTAGAGCCCTGGCGCGAGCAAGTGGACTCCGTAGGCAAAGAGGTGCTGGGCTCCACGCTCACTAGCTTGTCTCGCGGCTGCTACAGGGCGGAATGCGCCCTAGGCAGTTGGGCTTGTGACGGCTTTTTGGAGGAGGTGAGCTGTTTAGCATAGGCTTACAATATCTGTAAGAAGGTGCTGGGTTCCACGCTCGCTTGCTTGTCACGCCGCAGTATAATAATAGTAAAGAAAAGAAATTTTTAATTGGCAAAACAATATGCCATCGCCTCATGCCAGGGGCTCACGGTTCAAATTTCTGTATACTTTTATACAAAACAGATTTACTATTATTTATTTATTTTATGCTTACTATTTGGAATAACAAATAAACAGAAAGGGTCACCATCTCGGCTAAAAGCCGTAGTGCTGTTTTTCAATTGTTACTTACAAAATCACAACAGTTAATTTATTCAAAATTTTAGCGGCAGCATATTTAAAATTAAGATTAAAATTATTAATTATTTAAGCGTCTTACTATAATAAAAAGAAAGCTTTTCTTGGCCAAATGACATGATTATTTTTCATTGCAGATGATGAGCTACGCCGACGGCGGTCGATGGAACGACGCTCACGTGTGTCTGATCAACGCGGGCGGCATCAGGAACCATATCGATCGTGGCAGTAAGTAGCAGTACATTATCTGCTCTTCAAAGCTTTACTCCGCTATCCGATGTTGTACGCCACTGTTCGTACCTACATCCTGTTTTACCCACGGATATCTCAGGACAGTAACGCGGTATTTGTAACTAATTAGATATTCTCGGTCGACCTTTGCGCCTTCGAACTCAAAGTTAAAGATTTAGCCTAATTGCGTGTTGTTTCTTTAAAATAAATTTTTACAGGTATTTCCGCCTTTAGCTCCCGCCTGGTGGCGCTAGTAGATTTCAAGTTTTACTGCATCTTGAAAGCAACAACTTGATTACTTACAAAGATACATCGACTTTTGTCTGTTTTACAAACATGGAATAGTCTTCAAAAACACTAGCGACATCTGCGTTATGTTTTTGAGATTGGATTATATAAAATATATTTAAATGTTGACAGATGTGACAACAGAGAGCCTGCTGATGGCGATACCGTTCGAGAACTACGTGCAGGTGTACGATCTGAAAGGAGAGTACCTGCTGGAAGCGTTGGAGTTCGCTGTGGGAGTGGCGCAGACGTCTGGAAGCTTCTACAGCAGTCGCATGCTGCAGTTTGGAGGTATTTCTGGGCTTTATTAAGTTTCCTATCTACTCTAGTTAGGAAATTTCAGACTTGAATTACATGATTATCCGAAAATGATTGATTGATTGATGATTCAGTGCCTCGGAAGGCACGTTAAACAGTGGGTCCCGAACGCCATCAAAACCTTATATAAACCTCGGATTGCTTCTGGTTTACCCTTTGGGTTGCGAGGTCAGACAGTAGTCGCTCTGTGTAAAAACCAGTAACCTCACCAAATCGCCTAGTTGAAGTAGCGGACCTCGGGCTCAGAAGCATTACTGCTGAAGATGCAACCAGGATAAGCTTGGATTAATAAGAAGATGATCGAATGTTATCCAGGAATGCGGGTAGTATACAACGCGACGCAGCCGGCGGGGTCGCGCGTGGTCTCCGCGCTGGTGCGCTGCATCGACTGCGACGTGCCGCGCTACTCGCCGCTCAACACTAGCGCCATCTACCGCGTCGTTTCGCAGAATTATATTGGCGAGGGCGGCGGCGGCTATACGGTAATCTATCCTTTATTGAACCGATCTTTCACAATCAGAAAGTAGGAGTGTATTCAGGAGTGCTATAGGATATATATTTTAACACTAGCCCTATTTTAATAATTCTATCAATTTCAGATAATCCATTTATCAAGGAAGGTTAAAGGCTACTTTTTATCCCATTATTCCCACGGGAAAGGGAGCAATGCGGATGAAACAGCGGAGCGGTTGTTAGTATTATTTAAATAAGACCACATACTAGATAAGACACACGAGATTGATAGGCAATGGGCTAGCAACCTGTCGCTATTTCTGAATCTCCATTCCACCAATAAGCCCACCATTTTGCTAAGCGCAAGTCTCGCGACTAATGGCTCTGTCTACCCCGTAAGGGATGAAGACGTGACACTGTATCTGTAATAATATTTCCCAGATGCTGTCACAAAACAAAGAGAACTCTGTAGATCTTTCAGTGGACTACGAAATGTTGCAGAAGTACATGCGGCGACAACGTGTTGTTTTTAAAGAGCTCGATGGCCGAATACAGATCGTCTATTGATTTACAATTTTATAATAGACGTTAAGTTAGCTATGTTAATATAATTCTTATGTCCTTGTAAATAAAATTTAATTTGACTGACTCTTATTTTTATTTATTTAAGACAATATCGTTTTCAAGTTTGACCGAATACAAATCCTCTACTGATTTTTGGACATACTAAAATTATTTTCTTATATATAAAATTAAATTTGCCGGTAGGTATACTACGAGATACTGCAGCGTTGCATGCTATTGATGAATTATGCTAAAATAGCATGTATATCCATGTAAAATAGCTCAAAACGCCGCTAGCCTCCCGATTATTTTTGTTTTAATTATATGCTTTGTATAAAGTGACGTGCAACATCTATACATGCGTTTAAATTTCTTTGTCAAAACACAAACCTAAAGATAGTTTCCGTAACTCGCTTGTCGTAATTTATGTCTGTTCGGTTATTTCTTCAGCTATTCGTCGCAACAATAAAAATATGATTAATTTGTAAGTAACCGATACCAACAATTAAGCACCAATTTCGTTACTATTCGATTAGATTTTAAAACGCGATGTCTCGACCAATCAACGTTTGTGACATTTTGTCTATTCATTCTTCCGTAGTTCGTATAAAATACCGGCCAAGAATGAGCTGAACTTGATTTATGATAGGTTCCGTAGCCGGAAAATAATTAAGTATCGCATCGGCAAAAAAATATATGTATTCCCAAAAATATCATTTACAACCTAAACTTTAAAAATTGCCAGATATTGATAAACCGAATATCTAATATACATAAGATCAATCAGTAATAAAAAACAAATCTCGGTCAAATTATTTTTATATTGTTCATTTTCAATTGTGTTCACAATTAGTCATTGATTACACTAAAGTATTTGTGTATAATATGTATATATTTACAATATATTGACCTAATGTCAAAGTATTGAGCTATATTCAATATACATACATATATTATTTCATTTATATATTATCTTTATTTACAAATAAAGCATGTTTTTTTTGTTTTATTTAAATGAATTAATCATTGAATGACCATGAATTATTGAACTTTTTTTCAGGTTCACATATTTTTGCTGGATTAAGAAGAAATATAAAAGTCCATGATTGTCTAGAATAAAAAAAGTCAAATTATACAAATAAATATAAATAATTATATGGGGGCAAATCACACAAATTGAGTTAGCCCCAAGCTAAGTTCGTGACTTGTATTAATGGATACTAACTTTACCACTGCGTCAACAAGGTCGTCAAATAAAATTATACTAAGATGCAATGAACTACTAATACTAATCAAGGCCCACATCAACTAGTAACGATATATAAAAAATAAATTCGTATTTATTAAATTTATTACATAAAAAACAATTATATAAACTTTTCAATCAATATTTCGTAACGAGTCGATTTCAAAACGAAAACTGCTGCGACTTTTATTTTACTGACAAATTCGTATATTTTTAACACTGAAATATAGATTATTATGCAAGCAAGATGCATAGCGGTTTTAATTCAGATAATCTGAAAGACTATTCTGGTCATTTGCAGCTCATATTCTTTATAATAAATCCTTATTTTCTCTGAACACAATATAATTTAGATAAGTTGGTACCAATAATTCTTTTTAAAATTTTCATTGAGTCTTTTTAAGACTACTCTTTTGGAAATTCCCAAAATTCCTACGGGAGTAGGGCACACGTAAAATAAACAAGTCGCAGCGTCCTCGGCATTAACACTGAGCCAATTCAACTTTAGGCACTTCAATAATGGGCAAGCTCTTCTTAAAATTTTCCATATCTGTGATAAAATCGCTGTTATTTTCTGTAGTATCGCCAACGGGCTCCCTGGCGTCCAGAAGAGCCAGCTTGTAGTCCTTCGCTATATCTGTTGTTATTGTCGCGTTCCCGCCCCCCTTGTGGCCCATGATCTAAAAAGAGATAGAATAATTCGTTTCTTGTTCCTTAATTTTACAAAATTTCATCATACGCACCTTCGGTGCAATAACGTCACTTATGCATCTTACCTAATTTTTACCGCAACTGACGTTAAACGTTGTTTCTCCCAGTGCCATCCAGATTCGCGCCAAAACCGTACGACACTAGTGCCCTCACAAGGTAACTATGCGTACTACATAAGTGACAATAATGCATCAAGTAAAGAGGTGGATTAGAAGTATTTTCTAATACTCAGTTCAGTTTTGACAAAAATTGCATAAGGGACGTTATTGCACCGAAGGTGCNNCCCTCACAAGGTAACTATGCGTACTACTTAAGTGATAATAATGCATCAAGTAAAGAGGTGGATTAGAAGTATTTTCTCATAACGGAACCCCCATATAAAATTTGAGACTCCTAGCACTTGTAGTTTTTGAAATTTCGTGATGAGTAAGTTTGTCAGTCAATCGGTGATCTTTCGCCTTTTATACAAGAAATTGCAGCTGGCAATATACCAAATACAAAGATGCATTTATAATGCTGGTACAATTTTGTAATACATACTTGGACGGATAGTTTTCGGAACTGTGACCTGTTTCCGGTTGAGAAGTGGTTGTCAACCCAACTCCTGATGTCAGACAACTTTATCTTGTCTATAGCTTCAGCCTGCAATTAAATTATCATTGTTAAGTAAAACAATATTATCGGCGATGGTCGATTTTTGCTTATTATGCGATTCAGATTTACCAATAAGTATCTATCTTAAAACGGTACAATTACAATATCCAAAACAATGATTCAATGTCAGTATTAAGTGCTTTGTCACAAAATACATGCAGCAAAACTTTTATTTAAAATTTTCGAATTTAAAATTATCTGATTAAATAATTTTGTTTAAGTGATGTCTACGTTTTTGGGTCACCGACTTACAAACTCGTATTTGGTTTATTTCAGGTACTGACTGAAAATTACCAGTAAAGGTCTAATTCTGAATAAAGATTTTAATAAGTATTACATTGTAAAATTACAGAATGTAAAATTACAGATGGGATATCAGAGTTCGTCTATGGTCGTTGAAATCGATAAGGGCAATACTAGCTACCGAGTGTCACATCGCCTGGCGCCATGGAATGAATAAATAAACAAATATATAGGGACAAATCACACAAATTGAGTTAGCCCCAAACTCCAAGACCCAGGCCAATCAGAAAAAAAACATTTTTCATCACGTCCTGAATGGGATTCGAACCTGGGACCTCTTGGTTGAGAAGCAAGGACTTAACCACTGCGCCAACGAAGCCGTCGTTATGACCTTTTGTATCGAGTCTTGTGTTTATGTATGTAATGTAAGTATTTGCAATTTACAGATAAGTACCTATTTTATAGTATCATTAGTATCATATACGTACCTCTGTGAACAACCTTTGGAATTGGTACTCCCGACTCACAACTTCCCTCCAATTACGTTCAACCTGAAAAAATAACGATTTGTTTTATTAAAATTGATATTTAATAATAGCAAAAAAACTAATCTTAAGTTTTTTCCCGTGGCAACGCTAGTATCTTATAGGATACTAGCACTTAATTTTGCACAATTCTGTCTTAGCAATCACCTAAAAGGCAATGCAATATTTAAGACCATGCAATATTTAAGACCTTTGAGATTTTTGGGATTGAGTAAGTGTTTTTACATTATATAGATAGACTAGCCGACCGTGCCCACTTCTTTGGGCGTTAAAATATTTCTGAATAGTGTAGCTTGCAAAATAATTTTTATAATGGGTCCAGACGCCTTTTCTTTACTGAGTAGGGGAGCACTAAGAGAGAACTTTTGTAAATTCCACTCTAAAGGGGGTGAAAAACTTTTATATGAACGTTAATCTACGCAGACGAAGTCGTGGACAAAAGCTAGTATTAGTATAAATTTCAAATTAAATGGTGTGTTGGTACCTCTTCCTTGAGCTCGTAGTCGGTGGTGTGTTTGAGTTGCACGAGCGCGTGCTTGGTGGAGAGCAGCGCTCGCTCGGTGAGCTTGCGCATGTCACGAGCGAACTTCTTCAGGAACGCTTCCACGCGACTGTCTACGTGCGATACGCTGCAATTCAATGTTTATTACATGATGATGATGATATGATGAAGATTTTACGTAGTTCTGCCAGTTTATACGGAATTAAATTAAATCTATGTTTGCTTCATCTGATATTTTTAATGTTAATCAAGAATGTTATTCCTTCAATCAGAATAATAATCGAGCGTTTTAAAGTTTCGGACGTAACCAATTCTAGAAGCAGAAAGCGAAACAAAAAACAGACTTAGCGAAAAACAAAAAATTGCTAGTTAACAAAGTAATAAAAAATTAGAATACGATAAAAAAAAAGTCGAAGGGACGTTACAGTTAAGGTGACTTTATATTTTCTCTATAGTCTACTAGCTTAGACTTCGACGACGCGAACATAAACGATAACGGTAATATTTTTGAAGAAAACGATTTTATTGGCAAAGCAATCGTAATCACCTGAACTTGTCGGCCTGCGAGTTGACGGTGACGGAAAAGCCGAGTACGCCGAAGGTGTACCGCATCATGCAGAACACGCTGTAACCTAACTGCTCCTTCGTGCGCAGGATGTCGAACACCGGCTCCTCCATTAGCATCTGGCAACACCACCATATTAGTTAAAACAAGCGTTGAGATTTAATCGTCCGTATAGTAAATCACCTGATTATACCAAGTCGGTGAACTCTAGCTTTAGAGCCGAGTTCACAAACTTTCTAAACGACTGATTAACACTTAAACAGCTTATTTAATATTTTGTTAAGTTCACCACACGTTAACCAACGATTATGATCCTATGATTGCCTGTTTAAACAAGCGTTGATCAATCGGACACTGGCAAGTGGGTGAAATTTAACTGGCAAGATTTGATTACAGACAACGGGACAGTTGAAACATATATAGTTATCTGTGGTTGAAATTATATTTGATTACAGATAACTGGACAGATGAAACTAAATAAAAAGATGTTGTTTTTCTTTGTAACAATATTCATGGAAAGTGTAATATCTATTTCATTAAGAAAGTTAATTATTGTATCTTATTTTTATTTTTTTAACCCCCGTCGCAAAAATGGGTGTTATAAGTTTGACGTGTGACGTGTGTGTCATTCAGTCTGGCATCATAACTTCTAAACGGATGAACCGATTTGGATAATTATTTTTTTGTTTGTTAAAAAGGTGACTTAATCGAAAGTGTTCTTAGTTATGTTTTAAACCCCGACGCAAAAGGAGGGGTAAGTTTGACGTGTTTTTTTATATTATGTCGGAGGTTTTAATTACTTGTATGATATTGTAAATATCTTTAAACCTATAATCATCCTAATAGATGTGCTTACCATGAGAACCTCTAGTGTGGCGGTGTGCTTGGGCGAAGTGAGCTCGCCCTGGTAGTAGTTGGTGACGACGCTGTTGGGGGACTGCGGGTTCAGGTTGTACGTGCGCACGCGACGCTCGCCCAGCGGCAACTGGTGCACGCGCAACTGTATACAAACTTATTTATAAGTATTTTTGTTATTAATGTTATTTTCATATCTATAAAGAAAAAACTGCTATTTCCTTACTTCAGGCAATTGATCCTCAGGCAGCGCGTCAAACTTGATGTTCTTCAGGACAATTTCTGAGATACGAATCGCGTCGTACCATGCCAGGTTGCCTTGCATTAACACCTGATATAAAAAAATGTAATATACAGGGTCAAATCACACAGACTGAATTAGCTCCAAACAATTTCGAGACTTCTTGTATGGGATATAATACATATATAAATAAACGTCCAAGACCCAGGCCAGAAAGGAGAGGATCAGAAAAAGATCATATCCACCATGAACCGACTGGTTATCGAACCCGGGACCTACTTAATAGCGGTTAGGTACGTTAAACATTACACAACAGAGGTCGTCAACAATTATTATAGATAATACACTTGTGGATACATCTCGCTGAGCTAGGGACCGTTTTGTCCACCCTGTAACGGAGATGACGTGAACTCACCTGAAGGTACATCTTGCTGAGCAGTTTATCGCTAAACTCCTTGAGCTCATCTAACGTTATGTTCTGCACGACTGCCGCCTTCTCGCGCGGTGATACGTACGGCTCCAATAGTATATTCATTCGCATGTCTCTGTACAACAAATAATTAAAAATAAGAATAATTTATTCACATAAAAAGTACAATCAGTATCAATATTATGTTATATCCTTAACTATAATTATTTTTTAGGGTTCCATACCAAAAGGGTATAACGGGAACCCCTTTTACTAAGACTGCTGTCTGTCTGACTGTCACTAGACAGTTAAAATTTTCACAGTTAACGTATTTCTGTTACCATTTCAACAACAAGTACTAAAAATAAAAGGCACAGCTGTTCTCGAAATCGAATGAGTCGTTTTCGATATCTTTTATCATTTTAACAATTTAATATTTTCATAATTAGTTTTTCTAAAACCCTAAGAGATTTTGATGAAACGATCAATTTATTTTATTCTTCATAATTATTTCATTCCTCTTTCGAAGTAACTGTTAAAAAGAATTTTTCTTTTTGTGCTTCTATCCCAAACCCATCGACTTAAATCGATATGATGACATCAGAGCTACATTAGTCATTGGTCGACATGGAAATCGATTGGTTTATGGGCAGATGGTCAGACCGACAGACGAACAGCGGAGTCTCTGTAATAGCGTCCCGTTTGACCCGCAAGGTACGGGATTCATAATAAGAGGACCATCATACTTGGCGAGCTTGTGCGGCTTGATGAGCACGTTGTGGTAGGTGCGCGCACGCACCTCCCGCACCGCCGCGAACAGCGGCGCCGTCAGCGAGCGCCGCGCGCCGCCCATCTCACGCGTTATCAGCTCCACCAGCAACTGTCAGCGATCAAATCATATTTACTATCTATGAACTGATAGCGAAAGGTCACTAACACCTGTATTCTTAGACGTTTACTGCCAACCTCCTCGACTCAACCTCGACTGAGAAAGCCTCAAGGAAAGTTTCGAGGGTCCCTCGAAATCGATATTCTTAGTCAGTATATGCGCTAAAATCTAAATATACGAGTTTTGAAAACACAACTCGAGAAAGCAATAAATCTAACTAGTCATCATAAATCACCCTATATCGCTTCAGGCGAGTATGTTCCTTCTGTCTATATATAGTAAGGTTCTAGAATGTTTGGTCATTGATGGGCTTTGGCTTAATTTTCAACGAAATACTGAATCGTAGTATTTCCGAAGATTAGCCCCTACAAACAAACAAACAAACAAACAAACAAACAAACAAACAAACAAACAAACAAACAAACAAACAAACAAACAAACAAACAAACAAACAAACAAACAAACAGGCAATCAAAAATACAAACTTACCTCTTTATAATAGTCTGATGTCTAATGTGGCAATGAAATCAACTTTTACATGTTGTACAGCATTGTCTTTGATTTGATTAAGAGCAATAAACCCATAATCATAAACCCAGTGGTTTACTGCTGAATAAAGGTAACTAAAAAACTTACATGTAAATTTTGACTATATCCCATCACTTTTAACGTCACGCCTTTGTCTGCCACAAATATAGCGTGTTCTAGATCGGCCATACTCGCTGGATACACTTCTTCCTGTAACATTACATGTGAGTTAACATTTTAATAATAAGCTTACTTATTCGAGCGTTATCCCGTTGTATCCTAAGCAGTGACGCTTCAGAGCTCTACCTAAACTAGGCTCCACCAAGTTAGGAAATTTGGTGAGGTTATTGGTTTTTACACAGAGCGACTACCGCTTGACCTCTGCAACTCTAAGGGTAAACCAGAACCAAAGATAGGTTTATACAAACGCTAGACGGCGTTCGGGACCCACAGCTTAACGTGCCTTCCAAAAGGACGGAAATCATTCTTCCTTTTTTTCAAATAATCAGGTGCAGCCTGCAATATCCTAACCTGACTAGAAATAACTTTTTAAACAAAGTTGCCTCCAGTCGGATTCGAACCCACAACCACCGGATGACAAGGCACACGCCTTGTCCACTGGACCACGGAGACAGTCAATAATAAGCTTATACATTGTAAAAAATTATGATATTTATGTTTACTCTCGTGTTACTTTGGCTACCTGGTAATTTACATGTTTGTTTGGTAAATGCAACTATGGTGGACACCAGCGATGGATTATTTAATGCGGATTAATTCTCAATAACTAACTCAAACTAACAGTTGTAAATACGACGATATTACGTACAATAGTATTTTAGTAGTAATTTCATAATTTTAAATTACCTTTAAACTTTGTTGTAAGACATCATTCCAAAGGTCTAACAGGCAAGCTCTGTAAACAAAATAAATTTTTAGGTATCTTAATAAATATTGATTCCGGCTGACGGATTATAGGAAAAGGGGAGAGATAAAGGCGACTTTCTGACGAACTAGGTGTTGATATGAATTAACTTTTAATTATCATGAGTGTATAATTTACTAACCAAATTTTTACATTTTCAAATTTTTTACTAACACTATGAATGCAAATCTGTATTCAAAAGATTTTATTTTATTGTTTTATTAAAAAAATATTGATTAAGTAAAATTATCAATATTCAAAAATAAAAGCAAAGAGGTTGCAATAAGACTCACTCTCGAGGTGACTTCAAGCTGAGCGGCGTTATGAAGTAGAAGTAGAGCAATGCGGTGGGGAAACGGAACTTGAAGTCGGGCTTGTACCATAGTTCCAAATGTCTATTCTTTCGTATCAAATTCGGTTGGTCTAGTCTGTCGACAATTAAAAGTTTAATAAAAATATATTGAAAGCGACGATACATACAGATTTTAATTGCACATTTAAAAAAGTCTTCCTTTCCTCCTTAATGAGCGATGTCCGAAAGGGCCTAGCCGTACTTCCA
>JADGIL010011272.1:0-29530 GCA_020352625.1 Cactoblastis cactorum | reverse complement strand
TGCGACATAGTTCAACAACACAACACGCTATAACCTACGGGGGAACTGTGAATATTTATTTTTCGTAAGCATTATGTGACAGTATCGGTACCGCGAGATAACCTAAGTTAACGCGGACGAAGTCGCGGGTAACAGCTAGTTTTGAATAAAATAGCAAAAAAAAAAGGTTGTTTTTATAGGATTGCGAATTTTCTTTCGATTCAATCCGACTTCAATCCCGCCTTATGGGAAGCAATCAAAGGTGTTATGTTCAATTTCTTCAAGATATGATAGTTTTAATGTAAAATATACCACAAATGTATTGTCTGTGGGTTAGTGTAAGCTCATTTCGCTTTTATGTTTTATGAAAAGGATACGAAAATCTACATCTGGCTGTTCTAAAAATCCAAACGCCTTTGCCGCCAATTTTAAATCCATAGATTTGATATTGAATATTTTCTTCAAAGGATGTTTTTTATAACATCTTAAAAAAGAAAGATACGCTTTCCTGGCTAAAGTTTTGACAAAACCATTCTTTGTTATCAACTCTTCCAGCTGTAAATAAAAATGCGCATTTTTAAGATAAATAAAAGGTCACAAATCCCGCAAATTGAGTAAGCTCGACATTTGTAATATTATGAGAAGAAATTACATCAAAGATATCTATACATACAATAAAACTTACATATTATGTCTATACATAGAAGATTATTAAAGAGGAAACATTATGAGGGGTCATTATAGGGCCAATAGAAGACAAAACTAATTTTTAAAGAATTTTTGTCTGTCTATCTGTATGTTTGTACGCGCATCAAACAAACTATAGAATAACTTATTTATACGTTAGGCTAAATTGTCTATGTATACTGTTATCGCTTAGTGCCGAGCTAAATATATTATCGATCTAAAATTACTAGTCAAGGCCGGCGCATTCAAAATGGCTAATTGCAATGAGTGGCCTTGAATTAATGTTTTCAGTCAAGTAAGTAATGAGAATACAAACAATTTAACTTAACTCTCCCACCCAACACTATGTACTACATTTGTGGTATCGTGTTATGTTAGGGTATTTATTCTTACAGACACAGTATCACGCCTTTTTCTCTTACGGGGTAGACAGAATGAAGAGTTGCAACGGTTAGCTAAAAGGATCAAAATGGCTCTTTCGCAAAATATCCTTTAGTAGTAAAATGTATTTTTTGTACAATACCCTTTAACGCACAAAGGCTTTGACATTTTGTGGAGAGGTCACGGAAAATGTCACGACAGGGGCTTAGGATAGTCTAGTTTTCAAAACAAAATTGTTTATCAAATACTTCTATTTTAAATTTACATACATAATTTATATTTTTTATTTTTATTATATTTGAATGCATAATTAAAATATACCAAAACTATGACGACGTTTATAAATAAGTACGAGTATCTTTGTCTATATTGTTTGTCGCAAAAATCGCTAGCAATCAATAAAGGAATAGCTAATATCTCACCATTTCTTGCACTTCAACAGGAGGCTCACCGAAACTGTATTTATCTAAAAACACTTTTTCTTTCCTCAGAAAATTGACAAATTCCTCTTCTTCAGGTCTAAGAAGTATCACTGCGCTACCTTTCTGATTTAAACCTCTGGCCGTCCGTCCAACTCTATGAATGTATTCCTGCATAAAGTAAAAAAGAATGTTTTGTTAGTGGTATGAGCCTGAAGCATGCTTTTTTAACCTGCAGCAGGAATGGGCCGGCTCGTTCGGGGCAGTACCACACTCCCACAGAAGACCGACGCCTAAATGGCGGCTATCAGCCGCCATGCTCCGTCTGGTGAGTGGGAGTGCCGAAGGCCCAAGGTGAAAAGGGCAACGCTTCTGTGACTCCGCGGATGTTACAGTTGTCTATGGGCGGCGGTGTTCACTTAACATCGCGTGACACGCCTGCTCGTTTGCCTCCCTTTTACATAAAAAAGTAGTATTTTTTTATGTCAGAGGAATTCATTTTATTACGCTAAGCATGGCCTTCATGTCTCACGATTCTTGGTTCTAACTAATCCGTAAAAGATATAAACGTTCTTCTTCAAAATTCTCTCAAATTAGTGCAATTCAATATTTTTAGAAATATTATACTCAATCCCAATATTGCAAACTGTAAATCGGCCACACGCTCAATCTATGTAGCGCCAACGTCCTAAGATCATAAATCAAAATAAATTATACCCAAGAAAGTGATACCAAGCGAAAATAATTCTAACCTTCGGATCGGTAGGTGGGTCATACTGGACAATCCAATCAACACAAGGTATGTCTAGGCCCCGAGCAGCAACATCAGTGCAAAATAAGGCTCCTTTATTTGCATTTAAAAAATTCTGGTAGGCTTCCTTCCTCCTTGACTGACTTTGTTTACCCTTTAAAATTATATAATTTTACGTTATGATCATAACATGTATTCTTTATATTCCTAAGTTATATTCATAACGTAAATTACTTATTTTTTGATCTCGCTAGCGACCCACCCTAGTTTCGCATGGGTTTAAAATCCTTCCTTGTGAATCACTCCATCTATTTAAAAAACCGCATTAAAATCCGTTCCATCTATTTAAAGATCTAAGCTTACATAAAAATAGCAGAAAGCTAGTTTGTTTTATACTATGTAGTGATATAAATCTTAAAAATCTGTACAGATATTATTGTGTCATTATTATTTACTACTCCGTGCGCGTTTTCTTGCGTAAACTTAAATAATTTAATATTTTTTCTCGTAATTTTTAATCGTATTGGCTTCTATTTACCTTGTAAAACCCCTATTATTTTCTTCAATATTCCTCTTAATACAGACATACGAGACCATACATAGACATACTCGTATATAGACCAGTTTCAGATTCAATTTCTCGAAGAACGAATGAGATAAAAAACATGACAACATTCTTTTTTCAGTTACATTTTTTGACCAAAAGGCCGTGTATTTCAAATCTCTCCAATTCATTAATAACTTCTCATTTTGTTTATAAACTTCGACAAATTGCTTTATCTAACTGAATTAGGAAACGCAAGCGTTGGTGATAAGTTATCACTGGCGCTTTCCAATCGAGATAATAAACTACACGACAATGAGTAAGATAACCAAAAGACAACCTTCTCCCATATTGCAATTATATTACTAGCAAAAAGCGCGCTTTTAACACTTACATGTATACTCAAAACTGTAGCTTGGCAATAATTTCTGAAAAAATCATAATGAAAATCTACCGATTTACAAGAGGAAAAAAACACCATTACTTTTAGTTTCTTAGTCTTCTTTAGCATTTTGTATAGCCAAGGTAATCTATTTTCAACTGGGCATATGCAATACCTAAAAATATAAATATTTACTTTACATTCTGGAAAATAGCTCGGTTTATCAGTTAAATAATAATTGCAAAAGGTCACCATTAAGTTTCGCTATCATATTTTTTGCGTTAATTATTATATTTAATTGATTCCGGACGCAAATACTTTCTGCTCCGTCAAGGTTATCTAGATTTCATATACATATAAATCCAAATTCATTTTAGTCCAATGTTATGTCCCTGTGCTTAACAAAGGCCCCAGCTGTTACTTTACGAGGTAAAGTTTGGCTTTGGGAAATAACAAACAGTTTCCAATGACGTTTGGTATGAAGACATAGGATTGTTTTTATCTGTAAATTGCAACCGCAAACCAAAGGCTTGCTTTTCCCCAAAAGGATGATTTTTTATAAAATGACTTCAAGATGGTCTTCACGTATATAAATATAAATAAATATATAGGGACAAATATATTTATTTATATTTATATAGACAGACAGACAGACAGACAGACACACAGACAGACAGACAGACAAAAATTCTAAAATCAAACATTTTGGCTTCTATAGGTCCTATAAAGAGCCCCTATATATGTTTTTCTTAAATATCTCCCATGTACAGACATAGTTCAGTTACAATTATATGTATAGATAATTAAGTATGTAATATTTTAAATTAAATACCCTTGTTGCAGCCCTGTTACAGTAGATTGTTTATCTTCTTTGGTTGATACTAGAACTGGGTTTGCTATCAATACCAGTTTTGCAAGTCTTTCCACTTTGTTATCTATAGTTGCACTGAACAGTAATGTTTGTCTTTTACCTACAACAGTTGAAATTATATTTTTTTTTTACTGAGTCGGCAAACAGACATATGATCCACCAAATAACGATTTAATAAAATACTACAGCTCTTATTCACATGGGAATTTTGGAGCACATATCTCATGTTTGTAGTTTTTTTTTTTTATAATTTCTATTATATAGTAACATTTAAGAGAATGTTCCATAGTGTTCTGTAGTATACTTCAGTGTTATCACACTAATAAAGAAGGGTGAATGTTTTTCTACTTAATACATTTGTTTTCATCACAATATTTTATCCAAATAAATCACTTTGTTTGATTTTAATGGTAGAAATAAACTTATAACACATCTAACTATAGTATCACAGATTAAAATAAACTTACTCGGCAATAAACTGATAATTCCTGTGATATGTTTTTCAAAACCCGCTTCCAGCAATTTGTCAGCTTCATCAAGCACTAAGTGCTTCAAATTATCACATTTGATAGATTCAGTATTTTCAAGGTGGTCCAGGAGGCGTCCAGGAGTACTTACTATTATATTTGAACCTACAACACAATAGGTTTTTATTAGAAATGAATGCACAGAGATTGTCACACTAAATATTGGATAATTTATCCTAAATAGAGAAAATAATGTACTACATCCAGTATAATTATTAGCTGCAAGCTACAGTATTATTATTTACTGTATAACTTACCTCTTTTTAAATACAGTATGTCTTTAGCTTTTTTCTCTCCACCCACTATGAGACAATGTGACAAATCTATATCTTTCAACAACTTTTTCAATATATTATATGTTTGTAGTGCTAGTTCTCTTGTTGGTGACAGTATTATACATCCAGTGCCTTTAATATAAATAAATATTACGAATTATATTACATAAAAGTTCAATTTGGTTAAAACTTGTCAAAAAAAATACTGTACATACTTCAACTAAAACTATACTTCACTATAAGGTCACACCCTACTTCCTATTAATATTATAACTTTACAGTTATATAGGCTATTATCAGAATAACATAATTAAAGGCTACAATATAACAACAATATATATATATATATATATACATATATATATATATATATATAATATGGTCATAATATAACTATACATATTAATTCAAGTCAGGAAAAAATCTGTCTCTGAGAGCTACCTTGGTGTATGTTGCCTAAACCATTGGAGTTAGGTACACAAAATTGATGTAGGTACCATAGGATTGTTTGTCTTGAATGTAAGTGGTAAAAAATAAGTGGCAGACCAAATTCCACACGACCGAAGTTGTGGGAAAAAGCCAGTGATATATATTTTCACTGTACTGTGTTTGTACTTACCATGGTTCTTAGTAAACCCCAACTTTAATAATTTATCAACAACAGGAATGAGAAACGCCAGCGTCTTCCCACTTCCAGTCTTTGCTGCGCCTATCACGTCTTTCCCAAGTAATATATGAGGCAATGCTTTGGCCTGAACTCTTGTAGGCTTTGTGAATCCCATACAATCCAAAGTATTCAAAATTCGAGTATCAATTTTGCCTTCTAACATCGAAAATGTACAATTTGACAATAATTCATTTATACTCATTGTATGGCTAAAAAAAAGTGTTAAGTTTGTTATGAACAAATTAAATTATTAGAAAGCATAAATGTATAATTTACGATGTTTATAGATTTTCAACAAATAATTGAAATTTATAAATGTTAAATTGAACCTTTCGCAGAGTTGTTTGACAGAAAAGACCCCGTTATACGACAGTGACAGTAATTTTAAATCGTAGTTCGTCCACGTTTTGTTTGCGATTATATTTGCCATTGCCACTCAAAAAATTATTATCCATATAATTTGATTTAATGGTTACTAACCCGTTGAGATGCTGATCTTATTTTTACCTTTGTTTTTGTCAATTTCTGTTTTAAGTTAAATGTATACTGCCTTGTGTGTATATATGCATATATTAACAATACATTGCCAATTTTACATTGGTACAAGCTCAGAGAAATCAATTATTAGGAATTTCAAATTTATAACCAAAAGTACTGCATGGGCATGGGAAAAATTAAAAGACAAATTTTAATCAAAACAAACTTTAATCTTTCATAATGTTTTGTTCACTTTATGAATCTATCCTTTAATGGAACTTAAGAACAGCCTTCAGTATAAGGAATGTTTGCAAAATAATATTTCATTGCTCTTGATTTTCAGTCTTGTCTACAAAACAGTGATGGATACAAAAAATAAAGAAAAATTGGTATGTAAATTAATAGAAAAAATATTCGCACCCCAATCAATTTATAATCTTTACTACATAGACAATTTCTACTTATACTACGTATGGGTTCTGATTCTGAATCTTCAAGAATGAAATACATAAAGAAACAAGACTTCTTATTCAATGACTGCCACTGTTACAAATTGCATTTCATCAATTTTATATAGAAAATTACTCAAACTTAGGTTTAAACTCTCCTAAGTCAACCGAGTTTAATATTGCAAATTTCTATAAAATGTAAAAAGTATGCTCTTTTTTATACTACAAGATAATTTTAAATAAAGATGAAGTATTGTACAGGTTGTGACTATAAGTAGTAAAAATGTTTTAATCCCCTGCCTTACTTATATGATAACACATCACATGTAGGTGTAAATTGGTTCACTGGCCTTCACAGTTCATCATGAGAGGAGTGCTCTTGGTTAGCATCGGACTCATCGCATGCAGCAGGAGTACTCAATTCTATTTTATATTCACATCTATATGGTTCTGACACAGACAACACCTTAGTTTCCAACCCACAGTGAATAAGAACTGTGGTCATCCTGCTTGGTCCATTCCAGCAAGCGATACCATTTGTATATTTCATGACGGAGTATTTGTTCTCCCGATCCTCTCCTGCCCATTCACCCCAATTACCAAGACCCACCTCTGAACCACTGTTCTTTGATTTCTGTGTCACTTTTTGGAACATACATAGTTTGTACACATATTCTTTGTCTTCAAATTCAAAACATTCTCCATCTAATGTTGCAAATTCTTGATGCAGGCCATAATCTTTCTCAAGGTTCTGTTTAATATTTTGGATATTGGACTCTATTTCACGAACAGTTCTTTCAGCTTCAGCTAATTGTTTACGAGCTTCAGTAGCTTCATCAACTAATCTCTGAGTTTCATCATCATAAACTTTAGAAGCATCTTGTGAAGTAATGTCACCATCTTCATCTTCTCTTGCTTCTGGTTCTATATCAGAGTGATCATCATCTAAATCTCCTCTACCATCTTCAGATTCAAGATCTTGTGTTTCATCATCAAAATCTCCATCAACATCTGGGTCTGCATGTTCCTCGGTTTCGGCAGGACGGAACATTCCTTGTTCCATCATCAACAAAGGTTTAACTAATGGCCAAGTAACAGTGGTAAATGTGTCTTTATCAATACTTTCACTTTCACCAAAGAAATATTTTACTTCCTCTTCATCAACTTGTCCATTCTTATCTTTATCAAAAACATTAACTACTTTTATCTCATCAATAGACAATAGTCCATCCTTATTAGAATCAAACCTATCAAAATTGTCCATGGCTTCTTTCAAGTTTTTCTGATTTTCTTCTTCAGCCTGCCTCTGCTTTTCTTTCTCTTCTGCTTCTCTGTATACTTTAAGAGCCTCATTTTCTTTGGCTTCTATTTCATCTTTTAGTGCTTGTTTTTCATCCCTTATTTTTTCAGCTTCTGCTTTATCTTTTTCTAGCTGTGATAATTGTTCCGCCATTTCATTCCTCTTTTTATTACCTCGTTCAATAAGTTCCATTCTTATATGACTTCCAGCTTTGTGTAATTCAGCTAACCTTTGTGCTTCAGCTCTAGCTTCTTTGCCCAGTTCATCACAAATATTAGTGCAAGTGCCGGGTACTGCGTATTCGTCAGTACCATCGCAACAGTCACATACTCCATCGTTGACTCTTGAACTAGGTATGTTTTGAGGCCAATGACCGGCGTTTGTACAGTGAAATATCCCATTCAAACACGCAGACGTACCCGGCTCATCGCTGCCATCAAAACAGTCGCAGTAATCGTCATTCACATAATTAAATGGTATAGTTACCGTACCGTCAAAACATGTGAAATCCTTTGTCGGCGAATATAAGGATGCTTTACTTAAAGATACGCCACGGGGTCTCGGTATATCAGATCGGGCATATATCACAAAAGAACTTATAACAAGGAATGATGAATGAAATCGACTTAACCACGAAGACAAAATCATTATTCGCAGCTTTTTTAAAATATTCACTTAATTTAATAAATAAAATAGTTGTCGGCGACAATAAATAGCAGACGTGTAGCAAATGACAACCCGAAATGATCATAGATAAATAATATGTAGCAGCTAGAAATGAATGATCAAGCAAGTGTCAGTTCAGTAATTTAATCAATTTCAAACTTTCGGTATTGAATGAATGATTAATAATAATCATAGCTATAAAGCTGAAAACACACTTATCGGACGCGCCTTACGAATGCAGCTGATGAACTCGATTTAAATTGGTAATTAGTTAGTAATTTTCTAATTTTTTTATACGTAATATAAATCAATCATTGCATAATACTTCTTATACATCACACAAAAGTATAGGATAACTAGAATTATTGAAATCGGCTGCCACCAAAACCAAATAGAAATATCGACTATCATTAAAAATCCATTAAATCTTATTTCTAAAATATTATAGAGTTTGGAAATACTTTGCTTTTGGCTCAATAAAATCCTGAAGGCCTATGCTGAGCCACGCATAAACAAAGCCTTGTTGTAAGAAGTCGGTTAAAAAGATATCTGGTTTTGACAGTGACGTTTAAAAGTTTGACATTGATATATATCCCATCCCACTCATTCATATGCATACCTACACAAAGCAGTCTATTTCCTTGCTCCGTATTATTTAATTAGGATTGACTCTTTACGCAGACCTCTTTCTTTGTTTGTTTTTTAATATTTTTCGGATATTGTAGATAAAGATAAACTAACGCTTTTTAATATATGTAAACGTCGTTTATTCAACATGGATACAATTTTAGAACAACAACGAAGTTATCATGAGGAGAGAGAACGAATCATGGACGCTATGGTAAAAGAAATACTTCATAAGAAAACTGGGGTAAGTTTATTTATGTTTTTTTATGTAAGAGGGAGGCAAACGAGCAGGCGGGTCACGTGATGTTAAGTGATCACCGCCGGCCATAGATAACTGCAACATCCGAGGGGTCACAAAAGCGTTGCCGGCCTTTAAAAAGTTGGCCCTCCGGCTCTTCCACTCACCGGACGGAGCATGGCATTTAATAGCCGCTATGCTCCGTCGTGTATGTTGACGATATTCTTTAGTTTGTAACTCAATATACCAACTTACTTTTCATAATTTTGTGGCTTATTTAGCATATAATAACTTAAACAATATGCATGTATGTAGTATGTTTTGTAACTTGTATTTAGCCTTTTTTGTGTCAACATTTTATAGATGGAAATAGAAGGCAACTAAAGATTTCCCACTTCCATTCACCATTCCCTATTGGAAGCAGCTTCCTGCCAATGTATAAGTTACTATAATATGAATGCTGACTTAGTTTTATTTTTAGAATAAATAGAAATATCTTTATTAATTTTTTTTTCAGCATCGTGAAACAATCAATGCTGACCATCGTTTAAAAAATCTTCATGATGTAAGTGCATTGTTTTACCCTAATTGTTTCTTTTCAAACATTTTTGAATGTACATTAAGTTTAGGTGAGTTTATTTGGTAAAGTAAGTAAGTTTAGAGACACATCCAGGCTTGGCACAGGTTTAAAAACCTTCCTTGTAAATCAACCAATCTATAAAAAAAATCAAAATCTGTTATGTAGTTCTAAAGATCCATGCATACATATAGATAGACAACAGAAAGCGACTTTGTTTTATACTACATATGTTATGATTACTATCAGTTAATCTTTAGCCAAATAGTATGCCCCTATGAGTTATTTTTGTTATTGAATTAGGATAAAATAAACAATCATGAAAAATCAATGGCTTACACAGAAAGTTATTGAAATCAATAATGTTTTAGAGATATATTGAATCTACAATAAGGCTGAAGGATTTATATGAAGATAAGGATGGTCTCAGAAAAGAGGAAATTGCTGCTCTGTCAGGCCCCAATGAGTTTCAGGAATTTTATGCTAGGTTGAAACAGATCAAGGAATTTCATAGAAAACATCCTAATGAGGTAAATTTAATGATTTATATTTACAATCTAATGATTTATTGTATTGAGAATTTGTACATTCAATAAATATTTGAAATTCACCATGGTCAAATGGTTAGTTAATAAATTGCTGCTCAGAATATCTTGGGTGCAATCTTCAGTCAGATCATGATGAATAATGTTCCTTTTTCTGATTGGTGTGGGTCTTTGTATGTATTTGTTAAAAAATATTGTATTGTTGAGTAAGTATTCCACAGCACAAGTCTAGGAATTACTTTGGGGCTAACTCAATCTGTTTGATTTATCCCTTTATATTTATTTATTATTTATAAAAAAATATATCATAGAAATTTATTATTATTATTTTTCATTTAAAAATATATCATTGTTATTATGATACATTTTTACACAAACGATTAGTGCAAATTCTAGGAGTATAAAATTAATTTTATTTAATAGATTTTTGTGAGGTAATATTTTGTTAATTAATTTTAATGATAAAATAACTGACTTTATGCAACTAGTCACTTTTTGGTTCAGATATGTGTGCCTATGTCTGTTGAATTTGAAGAACTGGCTAAACTACGAGAAAACCCTGCTGAAGATTTCACAAGTGAGTACATATTAATATTTGTATAATATTAATTTATTAGGAAAGGTTTTTTTTGTGTGTTGATTTTGGCGAATAAAGTCATTTATTTAGTTACTAAATAAATAATACATTTTTTCTTACCTACCTGTGTACCTTTGTAATTTTATACAGAAAATTATATATGATGTCAAAAGATTTAAATAGAATTGAAAAATATGTTTACTTTTATTGTAGCGCCAGTTGAGTTCACTGATGAGGAAGGCTATGGAAAATATTTAGATTTACATGAATGCTATGAAAAATATATAAACTTAAAAGGCATTGAGGTGAGTTACATCTTTTATATTACTTTAATTTTCTTATTGATTAAGATGTGTAAGATATTTGAACATATAGATCTGTCAAATAATTTTATTGAACTACTTATTGTCAATTAATTTTTCTAATGCTAAACTTAAGTTTATATTATCTTATTTTTAGAAATAATATAGATCTTGTTCTTGATTTCAGAAACTTCGATATAAATATCTCGTTTGTCTTAATCTTAAATTATAATCTTGTTTTTAATTCTCATATTTTTTACAGAAAGTAGACTACATAACGTACCTCAGTATTTTTGACCACCTATTTGACATTCCAAGGGAACGTAAGAACGGCGAGTACAGGAACTACATACGTGCGTTGCTCACTTACCTGAAGGACTTTGTCAGCCGAGTTAAGCCACTGCAGGATCAAGCTCAAGAGATGGCACTCGCTCATCAGGAGTTTTTGAAGCAATGGGAAGCAGGAACTTTCCCTGGCTGGCCTGTATGTACTTTATTTATTTATTTTTATTTATATATTTATACATGCTTTTACCTAATACAATAGCATAGCTAAAGACTACTTATATGTACGAGTATAATGTTAGTAGTAACTAGTTTTTTTTTCTTTTATATTTAAGACATGGAATAATTAGTTAATCCCACACATTCGTGTATAGAGGCCGCAATTATTAAACAAACACCATTTTTCAATTATTGCAATCTATATAGAGTGTAATAATGGAAAAAAATATTTTTTAACAATGGCTAGCTGGTAAACAGGTCTGTGGCATCTTATAGAAGGTGGAAAACTTCCTTTAAATATATCTTATGAGAACAAACTGAGACATCTACATAGTTATGTCTAGCTAGTTTGATGATTATAAATGAGTTGTTGATTTATAAAATACATCGTTAGGCACATAAAAAATACGAAAAAAAAATTTGAAAAAAAATATTTTGTCACAGAAAGAAACAGGAGGTGCTTTGACAAATGTCGGAGCTCATTTGGACCTCTCGGCATTCTCGTCGTGGGAAGAGCTTGCCTCTTTGGGTCTGGATAGATTGAAATCTGCACTAATGGCTCTTGGACTCAAATGTGGTGGAACATTGGAGGAAAGGGCGCAAAGGTGCGTAATAGGTTTATTATTTTGAGAAAGTTATAAATATATAATAACAATATAATTTTTTCTGCCTTGCTCCAAAAATAAAACAAACATAATAAGTCAATAACTTAATTTGGTTTTGTTTTTAGAACCAATTTTATAGCCAAAAAACTTGATTAAAATGCGTTTAAAATAACAGAATGTTAAGATACTTTTACTATAATGTATAATTAGATACCTGTGGATTCTAAAATTCTATTACATATATTTTTAGATTATTTATAACCAAAGGCCAAACTGCTTTGGACAAGTCACTGGTTGCAAAAAAAGGCGGGAACAAAGCTAAGGCATCCACTCAACAAAGGCATAAAGATATTGCGGCCATTGAAGCACAAGTTTACAGGTAACATTCTACTATCTTCTAGATATAAGCACTATTCTACGGTCTCCAGACTCATAATCATTTTACATTTATGAATTGCATAAAGTTTTAATATTATCGTATTTTTGAAAATAATAAAAAAGAAATACCTATATTTTCATTCAAAACCCGGTTTCACCCGCACTTAACCTCTTCTTGTGGGAATTACGAAACAAAATGTATGCCATCATCTATGTATAAATAGATTATCTAACTCTTGAAAGATTTTAGACCCAGTAGTTTCTAAAATTAGTGGGTTTAACCAAACACTTTCGTTGTAAATTAGGATAAATGAAACTTGTACAGATTCGCGGGCATAGTGAGCAGTACCCGTGCAGCTACCATTGAGAATGTGACTCGTAGAGCTGCACGCGCCGCCGGCGAGCGCCGCGACGACAGCGGCGATGAAAGCGACGCCTCCGCGGCACCCGATCAGGACTCTGATGACGATGAGGTGCCCTACAACCCTAAGAACCTGCCGCTGGGCTGGGATGGCAAGGTAAGAGGAAAATGTTTAACCCCTAATGGAAACTAGGTATGGTAAACTACTAATCTCTAATAGAAACTCATAATTCATACATAATTTTAGCCCATTCCATACTGGCTGTACAAGCTGCACGGGCTGAATATAAGCTACACGTGCGAGATTTGCGGCAACTACACCTACAAGGGGCCCAAGGCGTTTCAGAGACACTTCGCCGAATGGCGGCACGCGCACGGAATGCGGTGTCTGGGCATACCAAACACCGCGCATTTTGCTAATGTCACGCAAATCGAAGACGCCCTTGCTTGTAAGTGCAACTTTTTTTTTCTCTCTTTCAGTCTCTTGTTATTTTGCTGTGCAAAAAACTTATTTCCAAACAGAGTATTTTCACACTATCCATGGCAACATCAGGCCATTACTTTATAAACAGTGATCAATCAAGTAATATTATTGTAGAATAAATCATGTTTTAATGTTGATCATAAATTACACACATTCTATTAAAATTTAATGTTTTTTTTTGCAGTATGGGAGAAAATTAAACATCAGAAAGAGAGCGAAAGGTTTGTTGCTGAAAATGATGAAGAGTTTGAAGATTCACAGGGCAATGTAGTGAACCGTAAAACCTACGAAGATTTGAAACGTCAAGGTCTTCTGTAATAAAAAAATGATAGCTTATAATTATATATTCTTAAAAATAAATCCATTGTGACGAGTTTGTATTTTCACTTTTTGCCCCTCCTCATTCCTTGAGAATTAATAATATTACTATTGAACATTATAAGTTCATAACAAAGTTCTTATCGTTCACAGACATAACATGTATCGATACATGTGTCTGCGTCTTCTACGCGTAGGTAGGTACATATATCTTAGACGACGCGTCGGCTTAGAGCTTAGATTGTCAATATATAATCTAAGGCTTGGAGCATGTTGTGGCTGCTACCGAAACTAAAAAATGTCTCGTTTAGGTCTGAACTTATCTTCATGAATAAATTATTGGACTTGTGTGAATAAATGTTTTTAGTTATAATTACCTATGATTCATAACAAGGGACTTATACGTTAAATATACTTGTTAAACACTTCATATCTGCCTGTCTTATCTCTAAGGTCTTATCTTATTGTTAGATTATACTTCAATGGATCATAACCATTGAAGTATAGATGCTAGTTATGTGTCGTTATGCTTTTTATAGATAACAAAACGTTTCCGGCCTTCTCATAACGTTATACAAAACATATATTTTGAAACGATCTATTCCACAACGACAGCGGCTTTATTTTAAAACGGTTTTGACAGCCACGATACATTGACAATTTTCTTAAGTCAATATTGACAATTGACTGATAGTGACTGACAATACAATACTTTGTTTTGTTGTGGTTTGGTCTTGTCGTTTTTAATACAATATATCTCGAGATTAAAACTGTTTATGCGTTAATAACCTGAATTACGAATGAATTAAAAAGTGTTTACGCTTCGATAAAAATTAACTCTCGTCATTAAATATGCCGGAACAATCTAGTAGTCGAATATTTACAGGATCGCGGGTTTTAGGTTATGTTAGTACACATGTGCCTTTCGTCGCAAGATATATAAGAAGAAGAGGTGAAACTCTGCTTTGTACGAGTATAGGGAAGTGGTTTCACACTTATGGCTGTAATAAGTTCCGCCTACTTAGTGTAAGTGGTGAACATCCAGGGCCAATAACTTGTATGGCTGGTGATAATTACCACGTTTACACAGCCAGTGAAAATAACATTTACGCTTGGAGACGAGGATGTGAACTCAAACATATTTATAAAGGCCATGAAGCACCCGTACATTTGCTTTTACCTTTCGCTGCTCATCTAATTTCGATAGACGAAGGCAACATGCTTAAAATATTTGATATCAAAGATGAGACAGAATTCCTTGAGCTTAATTTTGATGGTAGTCAATTCAAAATAACTACAATATGTCATCCCCCTACATACCTGAACAAAATATTGCTTGGAAGTGAACAAGGTCAGCTGCAGTTATGGAATATCCGCACCTCAAAATTGGTACACACCTTCAGTAAATGGAAGTCTCCCATCAGAGTTATAGAGCCTGCTCCAGCTGTGGATGTTGTTGCTATAGCTTTTGATAACAGGAATATAATTCTGCATAATTTGCGATATGATGAAACTATAGTTCAATTTGTACATGACTGGGGCAAAGTGACTTGCTTATCGTTCAGAATGGATGGCGCCCCAGTTATGGTGTCAGGAAGCACATCAGGACACATTGTGATGTGGGATCTAGAGGAAAAGAGGGTTATGTCTCAGGTGCAGGCAGCCCACTACTCTCGGATAGATGGTATGCAGTGTTTGATGTCAGAGCCTTTGATGGTGACCAACTCTAGAGATAATTCATTGAAATTATGGATATTTGATATGCCAGATGGTGGAGCGAGGTTGTTGAGAAAAAGGTAAGTTAATTATTTTTCTGCTTAGTATATCTTTTTTAATTTATATGCTTTACTTTTGGTCATTTCTCGTTATTGTCATTTCTCATTATTTTATCCATAAATTAAATGTTTTGTAAAGAGGAAAAAAAGTAATTATAATGTTCATCTGTTACAGAGAAGGTCATGCTTTACCACCAACCCTGGTGCGGCACTGTGAGCCAACAGGAGAGAATATCCTGGCGGCTGGAGCTGACAAAAGCCTTCACATTATGAATACAGTCACTGAAACATTCAATAAAAACATGGGGAAAGGATCTTATGACAGAAAAAAATCTAAGAAGAAAAGTAAGTGGGATTGAAAATGTTTATATATATTTTATTATATTCTACCCAACTGGCCAGATGTTGCTGTGGACAAGGATGTGTGGAAGAAAAAGGGGGAGGCTTTTTCCTAGCAGTAGGACACAACAACTTAGGGCATTAAAAAGAATATATAAATTTTCTCAATCTTCAATCTGCGCATTTTGAGAGTAATATGGATGGATTATACAAATTAATTATAATTTTCAGAGAGACTACAACAAGATCGTTTAGCGCTGCCACCGATTGTGAAGCTGAGCTCGTGCATGCAACGTGACAAGCAGTGGGACAGCATAGCAGCATTGCACAGTGGCATGTACTTAGCTACCACTTGGTCTTACAATAGGATATGTATGGGAGAGCACAAACTAAAACCGGCTGGGTTTGAAAAAGGAACTGAAGCTACTTGTTTGACAGTGACACATTGCGGAAATTTTGTTATCATTGGTAATATTGTCCTTTACTTTTAATTTTAAATGTTTCTTAACTAAGTGGTACTTATAACTTTTGATAAACTAGAAAGCTTAAAAATATATCTGGTGATAAGTATCTAAATACAGAAAATAATAGATTTTTACAGCAAAGAAATATGATTTGGTTTTCATATTTGAAAAATGTTGAAGATTTTCTTATGTATATATGTATATATAGTTGTTGTATAATATTTACATGATTTTTAGGTAGACTATCTAGAGCACCCGTTCTCATATCATCTGCATGATAAACTCAGTTTGATACGAGAATAGCATTTTTATGTAATGATGCTTTATTGACTGCTGTTAATTTTATAGGAATTATATAATATATAAGACTGAATTTGAAATTCAAAACAGAAAGTCATTATCAATCTATGTTTAATCAACGAAAAAAGAAAATTAATTCATTGAGAATAATTGTCATAATTTTCTTGTTCCATATTTGCATTGAAAATTATTTCCTTTTTTATGTAAGAGGGAGGCAAACGAGCAGGCAGGTCCCGTGATGTTAAGTGATCACCGCCGCCCATGGACAACTGCAACACCCGCGGGGTTACAGAAGCATTGCCGGCCTTTAAAAAGCCCTTGCTCTCCCCAAATGGGGAGGGCGTGGAAGTTGGGCCTCCGGCTGTCTCACTCACTGGACGGAGCATGGCGGCTGATAACCGCCATTCAGGCGTCTGTCTTCTGTGGGAGTGTGGTACTTCCCAGGACGAGCCAGCCCATTCATGCTGCAGGCTAAAAAAACATGCAACAAGACCACTACGAACTTCCTAGAGGGATTTAAACTAGTCGCTTTAAGTACCGATATAGGTACTATACGGATTTAATCATTGACCCCTTTTATTTCTTTATATTGACTGAATATATTTTGTTATAGGCTACAGTAACGGACAAGTCCACAAATTCAACATGCAATCAGGACTTCATAGAGGATTTTATGGTAAAGAAGATAAAAGGTTAGCACATAAGGGAGCAGTGCGAGGTGTTGAAACAGATCTGTGCAACCAGAGGGTTATAACAGCAGGAAATGATATTCTCAAATTCTGGCATTTTAAAGCAGGTTAGTTCCTCTTTAATAATGTTGACAAAGAGACGTGAAGCCTTCATGAAAATGATTGCCAAAGTCTATGTACACTTAACGCCTAGGCTAGTTGCCAACCCTAAAAAATAGGAATCATTTCTTGTACATAATATTGAACACTTTAATTGTATGATGATATGCAAAGGTAATTAACAAACAAATAATTTTTAAGGTTAAAAAAGTACTATTAATAACAAGAAATAACACAAATATTCACTTCTTGTCTCATTAGTATGAAAAAATACAAGATTTTTAAATAAATTCACTAAACTTTCTATTAGCTAATACATGTTATTCCAGTTATAATTATTTACTTTGTTTTAGCTACAACTCCATATCGTGCCATCAGGCTAGAAGAATCTGTTGCGAGTACAAAGTGTCATAGGGAAAGTGGTCTATTAGCTTTAGCTAATGAGGATTTTTCAATAACTCTTGTAGATATTGACACAATGAACATAGTGAGGAAGTTTGAAGGACATAGCAACAAAATTAATGATATGACTTTTGATGAACAAAGCAGGTATATGTAATATTTTTATATAAAGCATATTACGTATAAAATATTATATTTTTTGAGGTCACTTAAAAATAACATAATCTCAATCTATTTCTGCAGTATACAGAAATGTTTGATTATATCTACTAACACCAACATATTAACATTAAACTTATTTTCCACATAGGTACTCTATGTGGAAAAAATAAATGTTTTTTGGGAAATAGGTTTAATGTTAGTTTGTTCCACCTACAAGTTTGGTCGCTGTAGTTAGAATAATATATTTTATTCTAATTAAGTATATCTACAACGACCAAAATTTGTAAAAAAAAATAACAAAAATGTTTGGCAATCACGTCAAATAACAACCGATATTAATTTATTTAGTGCATGGATTTTTATTAAGATCTTTCCTCAGGCGCCACTAGTAGCAGCATTTATTATATTTGAATAAAATGATTATGTTTTAAAATTTGTTTGAAACAATAGATTACTTCTACTACATTGGTATACATACAGAAAATATCAAGTCTTTGTGAGCACGACGTATGTAATTATTACAACGAAACCTAACGCCTTCCGTAATTTGTGCCCGAGCAAAAAGTTACTCGTGCGTATCGCACAGTCCGTGGAGAATCGTGCGTAAATATTTCAATGCTTTTGTAGACAGAACCAACGGGATACGACGCTTTGCAAAGCATAAACAAATTCACATACGAATAACCTTTAAATAGTGGATTAATTGAAATACTGAAATCAATTGCATAATTAAACAGTTTCCTATGAAATTTGTAGCGCTTAAAACTTTTTGATTATGGAAATGGTTTAACATTTATATTTTTAAATCAAATTAAATGTTGCCAAGTTGCTGACTTAAAATATTTATTTTGGATGTCGTGTATTGTAGTCACACTCAATATGACACATTTTTTTATAATATTATTTTCAATTAACATACAAATATTACAAACGTTAATAAAAAAATCAAAACTACTTTTTGGTTACGAAATCTTAATAACATAATTTCTTTAATCGATAAACTAATAAAAAAGAAAATGTATAAAAGGAAAAATCGAATTCTCATTACAATTCAATCGATATAACAATACAAATGTCGGACCCCACTTCACTTTTCATTCGACACCGCCAACGGAAAACTCGGATGTCCCTTTTTCCAAGTTATATTTCTTTTTCGTATTACAGACTAGGGTATCATTCACACGAGTGTTTCACAATGAAGAGCTCATTGAATAGGCGCGTGGAAATTGTATAAAAGCGCCCGCGCTCCCGCCAATATGACGGGGCTGTGATGAATATGCGGCGAATAACCCTTATGGTTTGACGGAATACTGCGATAAATAAATATTATGTTTTTATTTAGTTTATTTGATTTTAATCTAAAGTGTGCTAAGCGTAGAGTATTTTTTCTTTGATATAGGTATATGTAGGTTGATAATCTTTTTATAATAAACTAGAGGCCGCCCGCGACCTCGCCGGCGTGGAAAGCCTATGAAATTCAATTAGGAATCAATCCCGCGGAAACTCCGGGATAAAAAGTAGCCTATGTATTATTCTGGGTCTTCAGCTATATACCAAATTTCATCGTAATCGGTTCAGTATTTTTTGCGTGAAAGAGTAACAAGCATCCATACTGACATACAAACTTTCGCATTTATAATAGTAGTAGGATAATGGATATCGACTCATTTTATTATGCACAAATTTTTCACATCTGCTCAATTCAATTCAATTTTTGTATTGCTATTTATTATTGTACATTTTTGTATTGCCTTATACAGACCCACTGATTAATAACCTTGCCATAAGGCTTATGGATTGACAGAATACTACAATTAATTAGTATCACGATTATTTTTAGTTCATTCGTGTATTTTTTGTAAAAGTGTGGAACTATTTTCTCTGAAATATCTACATGTAGGAAAGCTTTTTAGAATTTGTTACCGGCTCATTAATAGTAGGTAAACATTTCAGTCGAACCTCTGCTTATACAGATAAATATATGTTTCTTTCAAATATTCTTTTAAGTATTGTATCGTAAGTCATATTATAGAACGCTATTGATAGGTATTTAACTGAACGTCACTTAAGTGATCTTATGATCTCCGCTAATGATCTTCATGTCAAGTGCCATAAAGACCATTAGCGCTTCACCAGTACAGCGGTTTAAAAAAAAAGAAAAAGGAATGTTGCTATAGAGAAACAAAAAAGTAAAAAAAAAAAAGTATTATTTGTAAATCCTCTTAAAACAAAATTGCATCAATCAGTTTTTAAAAACATATTTATGGGGGAGCAGAGAAGCTAAGCGAGAGTACGTTTTTGTCGATTTAATGAGGAGTTTAATTTTAATTAATTACAATAAAAGTTATTTGTATTTTGATTTGCACAGATCGTACAGATTTTATTAATGTATGTATATAGCAAAGATGAATTAACGATAAAAATTCTACACTAATTAATTTTTCACATCGCGAATAGATGATATTTGAAAATGAAATAGGTAGCTGTTTGCAAATTTCCAATCAATTAGTCTAATTTAGATTGCGCGGTCGATTTGATTGATAGTTTGATCGGTTTATTATTTATTTGCAGATGGTTAATTAGCACGTCAATGGATTGCACTGTGTGCACCTGGGATATACCTAGTGCCCAGCTTGTTGATATATTTTCGGTAAGTTTATAAAAGGATGTCTAGATAATTTAAATTTTCTTTCAAGAAAAGAGTTTTCCATTTGTTCAGTTCATGTACTTTTGATACTTGTGGAACAATAAAGTTTTTTAAATAAATAATAAAATGTTCTTAATCGAAAAAGTTTGAGAAGGTGATTCTGAATCAAATTATTTTGTTCTTGTTTATTTGAAAACTATTGTCCTCTTGTGTTTTTTTTGCGATTTTGAATTTAGTAGTGATTTAATAATATTTATGATAGTACTGTTTTATTGAAATTTTTTGATAGTTTTATGGTGCATATTTCTACAATTATACCTAAGTGGTGGTATAATTTTCTATTAAATTTCTTCCTGCAGTATTGCACGCAGATTTAATTTTTTACGAGACTTTTAAAGATATTGTAAGTTAATTGTTTGACTATTAGGTATGTATGTATTTTTTAATCAACTTTGAGTAGTAGCTTTATCTATATTTTCTTCCGTGATTCAGAATAACAGGTCCATTACGCCAAAATTAAATGGCAAAACTACGCGCGTTGTAAATTCGTTGATGTGGCGACCTTTTCCCATCAGGCCACCATCTTGCTCAGTCGTATAAAAAATATATTATAACCAGGTGGAGCGTCCCTGCACGTCGTTGAGTATGTCTCCCACAGGAGACTACCTGGCGACGACGCATGTGGGGGAGTTGGGCGTATTTCTGTGGGCCAATAGGCTACTGTATGAGCGCGTCTACCTGAAGCCTATCGATAGGGCTGATGCTGTGCCTACTTTACGTGAGTTTTAATTTAATTATCCGGTTATTAGTGTTTTTAGTCACCATTAAACCTTATTTTCGGTTCACCTGTTTTAAGCTATCTTATTTGAATTTACGCAATGAACGTTTTCTAACTGGTCGTGATGAGATATTGACTCTTATTAGTTGTAAAATAAAATCGAGTAACTAAATATTTTTACAATAATATCATGATAAGTTTCAACTAAATGAACATTATTTTAGTATTACTCTTTAAAATATACTATAGATATAATTTAAGTTTTAAATAATTTTTATTGTGATGCCCTTTCATAGGCAGATGTTATAATCACCATGTTTTGCACAGGTCTGCCAGCAACAGTGTCAGAGAAGCCAGACATAGAAGACATAGGCTTAATAGACCTAGGAGAAGAGTCAGAATACATATCTCCCGAGCAAATAAGCAACGAGCTTATCACATTATCAGACCAACCGACTTCAAGATGGCTGAATCTACTCCATTTGGATATAGTAAAAAAGAGAAATAAACCGAAAACGCCTCTGACCGTGCCGAAATCGGCTCCATTTTTCTTACCAACCATACCAAGCCTTCAAATAGAATTTGACTTGGAAAAAGACAAAAACGACACCAACACAAAATTGTTAATACCAGATTCGCTATCCACATTAACTGTGTTCGCAAAGAAATTAGTTTCAAGTGATGACGCTGAAAGTTATTCGCAATGTATTGAAAAACTGAAGACATTATCCCCGGCTGCGATTGAAGCTGAAATAACAAGTATGGCGCCCGATTCTGGCGGTTCCTTCGATGTTTTACGCCATTTCTTAGAAATGGTGAATGTTATGATGACAAGCAATAAAGATTTTGAGCTAGCCCAGTCTTATTTGAGTTTGTTTATTAAAATGCACACGAAATTGATAGCTGAAGAAGAGGAATTAAGAAATAGTTTAGTGGCAGTAGAAGAGACTGCCTCAAAAGCGTGGTCTAAGTTGCAAAGTGAATTATTATATGATATTTGTGTTGTTAAGGCTTTGAAAGATATGTAAATAAATTTGTTTTAAGTCTCTTGATTTTATTTAGTTTCAAGGTTGGATTGACTGGTTCCCACACAAATACGTGCTCATAGTTGACAAAGCTACATATGATTTTTCACATTACTAAAAAGATAAAATATCTTTACGTCGTCATCCTGATTTTCAGTTCTTTAGCACCTACTGCTAAAGACAGGCCTTCCAGCATAATCCTCATCTATCCTGTACTTTTCTCATACTCGATATTATATCTCGATCTGCTAATTATCTTTGTGGTAACGGCAAATAAAATTTTCCGTTATGAACGAAATCCAGTCGATTGGCGGCGCAGTAAGCACACGGAGCGTTATTTAAAAAATAAATCAATGAATCTAATTTATTTTATTAACTTTCCTTAGAACTTTTTTTTAGTGGCATAAACTCTTCTTGATCCCTGAGATACCTGATTTTAATATATGATCTTACAAATTTAAATTTACCTAGTCTTATTTAGGCCATATCCATCAAATTGCCAATTCACATTAGCGTTGAATAAAACACCTGTGCTTTTCTAACGTATGAGTAAAAATAAAGGTGTATTTTTCAGCCTGAAGCACGTCTAACAAAGAATAAATTTAAGCGTAGGCTTCACAATGAAGTAGATTATAATAGAAGATTCTGCTTTATTGTGATGTACACTGAAGTGGGTTTTATGGAAGTCAGGGTATAATAATATTATCACGTCATATTGTTAAGATCTTACAGTTTAATGAAATTATGTAATCATCTTGTCATTCGAATTCACAAGTCTAAAACGATCCTTATTCATTTCACCATAACATACAAATATTATTCCGCTTTGCCCCAACAAGCCACCCACTGGATGGCAGAGTAGAACACCTAAAAATTCTCAGTGTTATTATCCATAGATTTAGTTGGGTAGAATAATTTAGGTAATTTTTGTAGGTATTCTATTCCACTAGAAGCGGCTTGGTGGGCCCAAATGGAATAAATAGATATATTTTCAGAGATCATTACGATATAATCTAGAAAAACAGCATAGTGCAATAGAAAATTATATCAATTTGAAACAGCTTTCGTCAGAGACCTTTTAAGCCTATAAAAAGGAAAAAAATTCGGCTTCGTAAAACTCAATAACGGATGGCACTACCTTTCATTTAATATCGAAGTTGAATCCCTAGTGGACACGACCGACCGCGAAAGGCCGCTACGATCAACTTTACACTGAAAAAGTTAAATGGCTTGGAATAAAGTGCTGGTAATAGAAAATGGACGACACTTCATTTCCCTATTCGATATTCTTGCCAATAACTTATCGATATCTATTTGAGAATGTAATTTATGGAACTAACGTTTTTAATGATAATTTCGCGTAGTTACATTTGCAAATATTTTTAATGGCATTTTATATCATTAAAGTAGTATATAAGTAGGTAAATATTATAAGTATTTTTGCGGATAATATTATAATTCTATAATATAAAAATATTTTAAAACATCTTTTGTTATCAAACGTTTCATTCGGTTTTACAATTCTTCCATTATGCAAATCTGATAGTCAAACCTTATTTATCTAAGACATTTATTATGTCAAAACAAAAAAGTTTTTGTTATTATAATTTCAAGTATTTGCCTGTAGTCTCCTCAGGCTTGTTGGAGACGTTATTGTTGAGTTTTTTTCGGCGTGTACTTCTTAGTAATGGTTGTTTTTAAAGGCTGGTAATTTGTATCTTAGCAAAGTAATAAATAATGTAATGTAGCTTAGGAAAATGACGATTCAAAAGTGCCTTAAATACAAATCCTTTTAATTTTGGTTTACACAAACAATTATTGAATTTTACAGTCTTTTCTCATTATACTTAAAAATATTCACTCTAGCCAAGAAAACATTCACGCTTCTAACGGTTACCAAGTTATAAGTATAAAGGTGTCGAGTGGCCTAGTGAGTTTCTAACGTGCGGTGGCTCATTTATTATAGTCAATCCGAAATGGTTTACCGCCAATACCATTTACTTGGCAACCGAGCGATCTGTTCCCAGATAAGTACATCGTCAGCTCGTGCACGTGCGTGCAGAATAATTTTGTTATATTAAAGTTAAAAGTAAATGTTAAGCAAGCAACATCAAAAAACATATTTTATCAAGTTTTTTATTCAAATAAGCCAAATATTGGCACTTTGGAATCATAATTCTGTTTTAATTTTAATTTTTTTTTCATGTCACTAATTGCTACCTACTTACACCTCTCTGTTGTAACGATGGACTTCCGCAAAGTAACGCCTGATTCTATTAATTACTGATTAATTTTCTTTATTAATTGCAAAGAATAAAAGCTACCTTTTGGAACGATGCAAGCTTATATATTGATATGGTATTTTTTTCGAAACAAGGTAGGAAAGTTGTCAACCATTGGCTTGCTTACTTCAGTGGTATGGGAACGATCATAAAATATGCCAGCGGTTTCTCGTTCTGTGCAAATTGTAAAAGTCAATCAAAGGGCATAATTAAATTAAAACAGGGATTTTCCTACAGGCCAAAAGTCCACCATTCAGCTACGCGTAGCATAAGTCTCATGTTTCTTGGCTCTGTCTACCACGCAAGAGTACACGTGATACTACGGTACCATAATATAAAATGTAATTAGGTAAGTTTTAATGTTAGATAAATTTTCAAGTAGGCACTATAAATTTATAAGGTAACTTTAACGTTTCTAACTTCAGTTTAAAAAGTCAGCGTTGAGAATTTTATATTGAGATAAGTTTGCTTAGGGGTTGTAGAAGTTATATTAAATAATAATTTCCATGTTAATATAATATTTTCAGAATATACCCTACGTGCCCTACCACCTGGGTACACTATAGGAGATGTTTGCACGAATTATGCTTTAACAATGATGTTTTATTAGTCGTCATAGATATAAATCAATACATATCATCCTGTCACAAAGATTGAGTCAGCCCCAGTTAAGGTTCGGTTCTAACTCAACGATATTATATTTTATAACCATACATATTTGGATTAAGACCCAATATCCAGCCCGATTAATAAAAGATCAGATTACCGGAGATCGAACCCAGGACGTCTCGAATAGCGGACACTGGGAATAGGTATGTGTTTACATACCTACGGTTACGCTATGAAGGTCGTCTAAGATATGAATACCCTCAGTCGACTCTACTCTTAAGTAAAATAATTATGTATATTGTCTCATCATCTTGACAACTTCATATTTCGAAAGTACCTACTTTACTAGCAATTACAGCTACTTACAAATGAGTGAAAAAGAAAATTTGAACAATAGTTTGCGTAATTACTGAACATGGCCGTCTCCACTGTAACTAGCGCGGCACCCTCCGGAAATTAACATTTTCTAATACCTAGCAAATGGCGGTACATCGAAATGACTTTTCAGAGGCTTTTGTTAAAATCCACACAACTCACTGAAAAAAGATACACATTAATAAAACGTTTTCGTTCAAGTATTTGCTTAACACTCGATCAGAGCTCAATAAAAGGATCGCTCAAGATACGGCGGAATTTGATAGATATTCATAATGCAAAGGAAGCACAATCACATTTTCATTGGCGGCTGCCACGAGGAGGGCGAAATGAATACTTATTGCGAAAATGAAGCGCCATTAATGAACGCCGCTCCGCCGAACCGATCGGCCGCGATTTAATTCCTTTCGAAAAATATTCAATAAGCGAGGGACTCAGATCATCTACAAACAGGCGGAAAGAAGCCAATGGAGAAGAAAAATTGCATTCACTGGAAATAAAGATTTAGCAAACGACGCTCGATGGAATATTAAATGAAGTCTGGTTCGTATTGTAAAGATTTTCTAAGAGCGTATTATTCTAGAAAGTTTAATTACTGACTAGAGCGTAATGAAAAACAGATCCAATGGTTGGAGTAATTTAATAAGTATTTAGAGATGGGCCTGGCTTATACGATAAACTTGCTTTCTGTCATAAGTTAGTCTCAATGCACTTTACAATATAAATATACCGTATTTTATTGATAGATATATGTACATATGTATGCCTTATACGCAACGCATATATGCACACATTTAAAAAAAAATAATTAACCACACCACTGCATACATGAATTTTGTTGTTATCAAATTATTTATCTTTCAAAATGTATTTCCCATTCATTCTTTATGTAATGAGACACTCGTATAAAACAAATTTTAATTAACTGAATATCAATGTAAAGTATGAATGTAATAGTTACATTTATAGATCCACAGACGTCGCTTTTTAACAGCTATAAATTACTTATTACTCAGTTTGATTAATTGTCTCGAAGGATGACATAAATTACAAAGACTTCAACACAAAGACGTATTTGTGTCAATTACATTAGTGAGCAAAAATTACTTCGATTTTTTTCTGCAAATCGATTTATCACTTTGTGGATTGACTGAAGCAGTTTTATATCCATCAAAATATTTTTGCTGTGTCACAACCACCCGATGGTATTTATCAATAACAATATAATAGATGATGTTATTCGTACAATAAAGCACAACTTTATTGCCGATAAATAAAAAAACAATAGAAAAGAATATCTTTTATCAAATATAGACAAATGACGGTCTTATTGCTATGGGATCTCATCCGACAAATCTTACTATCATTATTATAGATATAATATTTGTTGTAAATAATTATAGTTTTTTGATACAAGTAATTAAATAAAAAATAAAAAACTCCGACACAAAAACACGTCAAACTTTTAACACCCTTATTTTTGGGTCGGGGGTTAAAACATATGTAGATAAGAACACTCTCGAATAAGTCACCTTTCTAACAAAAAAAGAATAATCCTAATCGGTTCACTCGTTTGAGAGCTATGATGTCACAGACAGAATGACACACACAAATACGTCAAATTAATAACACCTCTCTTTTTGCGTCGGGGATAAAAAATGTATAAGATTGCTATGATTCTGTAGCACACTCGTAGCACCTTAACGTTCGTACCCGCAAGTCGTAGTCTGTGGTCGTAGCTGAGTACACAGCTACGACTACTCACCGAGAAAATCGGTTTACTTGAACGTTTGAATGTTCACATATTGTTGCAAATGCGAACTAAGTTACTTATTAGTACTGCATACACGTGTAGTTTTGTATTTTGCTTTTTGTATATTAACTACAGTTACGAATGGGCTAGGCCCCTTTGGCGCAGTGTTAAAGTCCTTGTCTCTCAACCAAGAGGTGCCGGGTTCGAATGCCTGTCGGGCTTGGATGTCTTTTGGCTCTTGTCTTGGATGTTTATCTATATAATCAGAAAAATACCATTTTCGATCATGACCTGTCCAGAATTTGAACGCGGTAGTTTCGATGTAATATAAAATTAGTTCTAGTTTTAAATTAGCGTCCTTGAAGTCTTTAATTCTTTACAAAGCTGAAATAGTATGTTTTTACATTGCTTTCTTTATTAATACACTGTTGTTTAAATCTACTAAGTAATACTAAGAGCAAGCAAAAGATTTTTTTCCCATATTAATGCCAATATTTTTAATGTCATGCACCATGACACGCATCAGGGATGTACGAGTAACTCCCAGTCAGCATCCAATCTAGTTTTGGTTGCAAGCGAATTAATATTTAGTGCACTCGAATTGTTTAATGAAAAGTGTATGGACAAGCAGTTTGTTGACTGTGGGTTAATTAAAAACAAACAGACGAGTTTACCTTGTCCATCGGGAGCCCGACCGATGTCCGCTTCGCAGGACCAACATTTCCGTGTAACAAAGAGATGGTTTAAAAAAAAGATTCGCTCCTTTGAAATAACTTTGATCATTTTGTATACGATGAGATTTTGCTATTGCTTTGAGAATGTTTGAAGGGAATATAACTTTTCAAAGCCGATTTTCAAGAAAACGGTTTTAAAATATTGAAAGTATATTTTTCAATACTCTTTTTCTGGGAAGTTTCGTAATGAGTAAATTACAGCCTCTGCCCAATGCGCAGTATCATGACGTTGTAACCAGGAACTAATAAATCATATTAAAATGTTTAATGTTTTACGTAAAAAGGCCCGCCTATCAGAAAATATCATTTTCAATCTTGGCTTGCCTAAAGTAAAGAATAGGAGTTTTAACGTCATGGGCGTCGTCAAATTATTGTATTATTTCTAGAGATCTTTAGGTATTGCTGTAAGAAAATAAAAGATATCGTAGATTGAAAGTGTTTTTGCCTTTTTGATTTTTCTCTCAATAATTGTCGATTTGTTTCGATAAGCTAATAGTTATACCATCTATTGACAAATTCCTTACCTAAAGGATAGTTTAAATTTTATAAGTTATATTTTTTCCTTCTGTGAAGTTGTTATGTAAGAGTGATTATTATAGGATATTGCCAGCACGCTAGTTTAATAACTTCTTAGTGCAATAAGTTTGGCTTATGAACATAAAAGAGCGGTACATTAAATAAGTTTAATAATCTAATCCGTACAGACAGACTACTTATTTTTTCAACTATACCAATGCTAGTTTGCAATATAGTTTCACCGTGGATAATGGGAGAGTGTAACATCTGCAAGCTCCATCGTCCTCGGTGTCCAATAGTGATTATATGGTAATACGATCTTACGAGACGCAATCTTCTCCGCGCTCAAATTGTACCTCCGATGGGAAGGCGTATTGAACCGGAGTCGAACACATTTGTTTAATAGATATTCAATTTTGGTCCTTAAGAGTTGATTTCTATTCTAGTGTTATTGATATATTAACCTAGTGGTAGTACAGTGAAGCAGCACACTGCCCTGCCAATTTATTTTTTGCAAATTCACAACTGTTGTCACAATATAAAGACTCGCGCAGGCTTACTTGACATGCTGTTGACTGTAAATTATAATAATGAGCAGGCCTGCTAAATTAATAAGTTAATTTTTAGGTTATTAATATGTTTATGGGAGTTTTTAGGTTATTAATTGTTGGGGGTTATCTGTCACTCGCG
>JADGIL010011243.1:0-21069 GCA_020352625.1 Cactoblastis cactorum | reverse complement strand
ATTCTAAAAAAACTCGTTTTGGTATTGGAAACGGGTAAATACTACTATGCAATTTGAAAAATGCAATTATTTTGAAATTACAGACAGACACTCCAATTTTATTTATTTGTGTGATAGAAAGATATAGATAATAACACATTATAAGGAATGGTTGTAAGTAGAAAGGTTAAGCTGATCCATAAAGATTAGAAATCATATTACAGTATATTACAGTATTACAGTATTCATACATATTACAGTATTCATAAAGATTAGAAATCGTATTACAGTTTATATATACTTATTTAATTTAAATAAATTATAATTTGATTGATTATTTTGCAAAGAAATTGACAAACTGAGATTGCTAATTGCGAATGATATTTCATACGATATATGTACACATATCAGAACGTTGTATATGTTCCAACAGAATTAATAGATTATTTTTGTTGATAATCTAATAAAAACATAAGATGTAGTTTATGAATACTAAAAATTAATATACTTATAAAATAAATAGAGCACAAAATTACTTTGAGCCAGTATCTCTATATAGAGCCCCCGATTTACAATCCTGCTAGTGATACAGATGTTTCAATGTTGTTTGCGAGGAGTATATACGAGAAATTTGCTATAAAGAGAGACTTATGTATGACCCGGTGACCTACAATGCATTTTAAATTCATAATCTAAACACTTCCCATGGTTTTCCAAATTCAGTAGCTAGAAAGTCTATGGAAGAGGCTTTTGTCCAGTAGTTGACCTCTTGTGGATGGAATAATTATAAATTAATAAAAAGACGAAATCATAAGCGCACACCATCAAAGCGAAAATATGTTTCTGCAAGAGTTATACGATCTAAACAAATAGAAACTGCCGTAGTCAGACTGAAAACAATCGCAGATTGTAGCAGAGTATGCAATAACAATTCACATTCCATTTCCCCGTAACAAATTGCCTCCGTATTGGTTCTGTACAAAGCCTTCATTACATACTATGTCTCTCACATAAAACATGTAAAAAAACTTACTAGTCTTGTCATTTGGAATCAATATCTATAATATGATATTGCAAAGCGGAAGAGTTTGATTGTTTGACGCACTTATCTCAGGACTATATCCGAGTTAAAATTTTCCGTCAGTGTTAGGTAGTTCATATATAGAAGGAGGCTATAGGCTACTATTTGAAATGGGAGTAGTGACCGCTACTACTACTAAATACAAGTTCTCTTGAACGTCTCCAATTTAAAATAAAACAGAAAAAGTAATTGTGACTGAAGCCAATAGTTTATTTCAGTAAATTTAAATGACGGCATGTTGAAATCAAAACATTAATATCGATTTATATTTACGTTGCGCCAACAATTTCTTGGTGAATTAGTTCGGGCGGAAACGAGTGGCAGCCGCCGGAAGCTCAGAACCTACTTTTACGGTAGCCGCTGATGAAGCCGAGGGCGCGCGATGTCCTTCAGATATTTACTGAATATTTTGCTGCGAGAAATACCGACTGTTATTCAAATCGAATAGGAACATTCCGAAAAAAACTTCATTCAATCCAAGAGTAGACCTCATATTTTTGTTTCTGTTTGTGAAAATGTTATTAAAATATAAGCTTTTCAAAAGGATTCCAGGAAAACATGTTTTTACTAAAACTTGGATTAAAAATATCTCCAACTCGACGAAACGTTGCATAAGAATTTTTCCATTAAAGTTGAATGTAGAGAAATACCTCTTGCGAAAATATTTTTGAATCATGAAAACAAACTACTTACAAAAGTTTTATGGTGGTATCTTTCTTATACTTTAGAATTTTACTGGAAAAACAATAATGCCATTTTTTTATGTCAGAGGGAGGCAAACGAACAGGCGGGTCACGACATGTTAAGTGATCACCGCCGCCCATAGACAACTGCAACACCCGTGGGGTTACAGAAGCGTTGCCGGCCTATAAAAAACCTTGGAGAAGTTGGGCCTCCGGCTCTCCCACTCACCGGACGGAGCATGGCGGCGTCGGTCTTCTATGGGAGTGTGGTACTTCCCCGGAAGAGCCGGCATTCATGCTTCGGCCCATTCATGCTGCAGGCTAACAAAGTAAGCAGCAGGCTCCACACCACTACAAGTAGTGGCTCCATAACACTACAAAGTAGTGGCTACATACCACAAAAACTCTTGTGTCCTTATATTATTATACTGAAAACTTATTAAAAATAAGATCTAAGCATACATAGGAACAGACATACAGCGGAAAACGTCTTGGTTTTATACTATGTTATTAGGTTTTCTGTCAACCTATACTATTATATGTTATATATAGAGTTTGTAAAATATGTATATCTCTATCTCTGTGTCAACTGTCAAAAATATAAAAATATCGCACTTTTACTCTGAATTGATTATAAATTTGTATAAACTGTATGTATTATAAAATTACGAGAACATTATTCTCCATGAGTACACAATTCACCATTTCTTTCATGGGACTTTCTATATTTTACAAAGCGGGTTATAAAAGATACTAATAATAAAATTATGTGCAGTTACGTACGTTGTAAATTCGGTTATAACGCTCCTGGTTTGAGCATGAATGCAAAATTAGGTTACGCACAATTCATATTATAATTTTCACGGCGCTCTATACCCTCGTAGTTTTAACGAACCAAATTCAATTTATTACACTTTAATTAGTTCATCATAATTAAACTATATGCTGATGAACAATTACTGTTCGTTATATTCATTTCATGAGGCGATTATATTAACTACTAGTATCACTACATAGTCTAAAACAAAGTCGTCGTCTGTCCCTGTGTATACTATCTTTAAAACTACGCAACAGTTTTTGATGCGGTTTCTTTTGATAGATAGGGTGATTAATTAAATTATAACTTCTTTATAACATAACTTAAGCCAAGTTATAAATCTCAAAAAACGTTTTTTTCAACAAAATTATAATTAATGGTTGTTTTTCTGTTTATCGATATTTATTAATTAAAGCAAATATGACGACATAATTGCAAGGACTCTAAATCCATTCCATTTAGAAAAATAACATTGTTATGGTAATATCAGAAACTTTTTAAATAACATGAACACAAATCAAAGTCAAACAAAGCTGAAGGTAATGATTAATATTGCACAGTTCAGATTCCGAGTTGTTCTAAATAAATTTCGCCTAACTGGGGCCCGTCCGAACACCCCGACGTCCGATATTTTAATTAATATTGCTGTCGATGTCTTTGGTCTATAGACGTAGACGCTGCCAATGTAACTTAATTAAATTTCACTTATTCGCTAAATGCTTTACTTGCGGCAGAGTTTGTACATACTATTTCCATCGATAAGTTATGGTGAATTAACTAAATTGATTTAGTTAATAATCACGAGCATCAAAATTCAAGCTTCGAGTTTCTTAAACACTGCTATTTAGGGTATACACATTCTTATAGAGATAAATAAAACTCCTTCCTTAGAAATAAACTTAAAATATTCGATTCAAGATAACCGTTGACTAACAAGTTGATTAACAATTTTCATTAATATTATGTAGTGTATGAATAAGCTGATCTAAAATGTTATCTCTGTGCCCACAAGAACATTTAGAAACAATGATGTGAAACATTGCTACGAGATTTTTATCTGGCACTGTGCGATTTAACTAGTTTTCTTATTAAATCGACTTCATGTTTATTTGAGAGGGAAAATAAGAACAATCAAGCACTAGCATATAACTATGACATAATAACATAAACTTTTAAATAACGTAAATATTTCAAAGTCCTTAATGCTACATTTGTATATCAAATCATAAAGCTTTGAGTTTTACAAGCTTAGGAAACTTCTTTATAATGTGTTTTTCATTTTTCAATAAATTTATTTTTCTCTAAATTATTGCGTCACACTAATTTATCATCTATGTTAACGCAACAATGCATGAGCACAGGTATTCTGCGGCAAGGCGGCGACACAGGCGTAAAGAAATTCTAATTAGCGCTAATGGAACTCTAGTATGCCTGGAACTAGTCTAACTAACGCCACCTCGTTACCGTAAAGTTATGAAGTAAACTAATTGCAATATCCATTTTCCAATAATCTGATAATGTTGCTCCCGATTCGTGAATAAGTAAATTGACACTATTTTCAATTTAAACAATTCGTAAATAACTATTGGTGCAGCGAACCACTGAAATTAACGAGTTGACGTAATCAAATACGCTTCAATTGTTTTACTATTTTTTAAGAAACAGGCTAATAGTCGTCGACAATTTGTCTTGAACTTAAATGGGGCTAACTCAATTTGTGTGATTTGTCCCTATATATTTATTTTTTTACTTATTTGTACAGTTTCCCAGCTTAGTAGAATTTTTTTATTAAATTACTAGCCAACACGTGCCCGCTTCGTTGAGCGTTAAAATATGCACTCCTGTATTGTAGCTTTCTGATTGTGAAAGAATTTTCATCATCGCTGCAGTATTTCTGAAGCTTAGCCCTTACAAACAAACAATCAATCCATTTAGCTCTTTATAATATAGTATAGAAGTATAGATTTATTTGCTTAAAGGTGATACAAACCTACCTAAGTATGATTACACCTATACTTCTAAAAATCCTTTATCTACAGATCTACTGCTAATATTATCAAAAGAAGTGTGTGAACAGTATAAATTTGACTTAATCAACCGACATCCCGATCAGTTAGTCTGTTAGGCCCTAACTATTCAGAAAGTGTTGTAGGCTAGACTATCCGTGCAATATAATGGAGGTTAGTCACCCCGTCTCAGGGGGTGGTTCCCTGCTATGAATGCCTAAGTGGTGCATACGAGATCCATTCAGCGTGCGGCTCAATGCTGGTCAGTAAACAAAGCGCTTTCATCGCATTCGTGTCACCAGGTACCCCACTGAGCACGAGTATATCAATCTTTTTTGTTTATTTTATACTGGCAAATGCTGGAGCGCTGCAAAGACTTTTGAAAATAACTAAATCGATAGTTAATACAATTTCAGTCGAAACCTTCTCACTGTAATGGAAGAGCCGACGGTTGAATAATTTAGTTAGTCCGTTGGCCCTTTTACGCGGACAATAGCAAGGAACTTTTCAGATTGTAGAGATAAATAATATAAGTTAAAACTAATATTGATAAATGGAAAAGCCAGAAAAAACTTCTAGTAGAAAGAAAAAGGCGAAGTATTTATAAGTTTAAAATCACATAACATTAGTTTAAAAATAATAACGCTTGAATTATGATGGGCTTTAACTTCAAAGAAAAAACTAAAGCCATCACTTTCCAACCAAATGAAATGATGAATGAAAACAAAAGTTTTAAAGTAGGTCATATGCACGTACAAATTATACAGATAGATGAACATAATGTAAAGACTTGCTGGCATATTCAATGGGCCGAGAGGCAGTAGAATTGCCACGGACTGACAACCGTCTACCGCTCTGACAAAGACGTGTCCCCAGTTTGACGAGCCTACGCGTTTCATATCTACTTACTACTGTATAAGAAATAGAAAATACACTTGCTTTTATACAGCAAAAAGCAAAAAGATAAATAACAAGAAAACACTGTTTTGTAATAAAGGTGTAATTAATTGTTAGACCATTCTTGAACAAGACATAAGTACAGATAAACAAATTTTAAATGTATTATCCAAGTGCAATAATGAAGGTATTCGACAAATATTTAGCAGAGAATGCATATCATGCGAACCAGCAATAACCGATACCTGGCATTCAGTAGTTAACGTTTAATGAAACCGCAGCCTCCCTGCTATGCTATGTGTAGCATTATGAAAATTCACAACAAATTTTGCACGCTCATATTACATTACGTTTATTGAAAATATATAATAATTAAATATAGAAATAAATTTATTATAATAAGCTATTAATGTAACTTTATTGTTTCGTAGTGGTATGAGCCTGCTGCATGTTTTTTAACCTGCAGCATGAATAGGCCGGCTCGTCCGGGGATGTACCACACTCCTACAGAAGACCGACGCCTGAATGGCGGCTATTAGCCGCCATGCTCCGTCCGGTGAGTGGGAGAGCCGGTGGCCCAACTTCCCCGCCTTCCCCATTTGGAGGATTTGGAGAGAGCGATGACTTTTTAAAGGCCGGCAACGCTTCTGTGACTTGCAGTTGTCTATGTGATCACTTAACATCAAGTGACCCGCCTGCTCGTTTGCCTCCCTCTTACTTAAAAAAAGTATTTTGTCTCTTCTGCTAGGCAAAAGCCTGACTTTTTAAGAAAATGTTATTTCAAACTTGGACGCTGGGAACATTAACAGATCCTCATAAACCCATCTCTACTATTCAAAATGTGACGTGAATACATAAATCAGTATCTCTTGCAGCTTCGGTAGAGAGCTTAGAATTACAATACGACCAATATACATGTTGCCGTTAAATTGAAATTAATAGAGTTTCCAAACTTAAATAATATCAATGTATTATATAAAGCTCTTTATACCTATATTTTTTTACAATTTCGTAAATTCTTAAAAATACAGTACAGTTTATCTCAGATTTTTTAAAATCTAAAAGCAAGTCCAAATCGCTTACTTGGAACATGGATACATGTTACATTATCCCGTAGGCTGGGGGAAAGAGAAATTACTGAGCGAAAAAATGTTAGCCATAAAAACAAAATGAAATGAAAATAGGATGAGGATAGGCGTGGAAACATTTAAGAGCTCTTTTTTCGAAATTCATACCAAAATTATTACTGGAATAATAATCGTTATTATTATTACTAGACGGCAACAGATTACGCACAAATACTTAATTGGGGACCATGAAGTTTTGCCAAAAGACAGATATACCTATATTCATATTCTGTTGTTCTCAGCTTGTAAATTCATTAGAGAATTTTGACGAGCCTTCTGTTAATAAATACTAATTACCCAACTTATTAATAAAACAACCAAACAATAATAATGGAAAAAAATCAAATACAAATTCACATATTTGTATTCAAATATATAACTTTAAATCGTGGTGGTTTGGTTGTGCAGAACGCTCATTGCGTGTGGATTCACGTCGGCGAGCAAAGTTCTGAGTGTGTGCAATTAGTTCCCTTCTTGCTTGGAGGCGCGCTCGGGCTTAAACTGAGCCGGGCTGGGCGCACCTGCTCCGCAATATTGATGGCAGACAGTTTGTTAAACATTACCTTCTTTATTTCAAGTTTATTTTCTTTTTAAATACTTCGGTTGTCTTTGTCGTTGCCATCACATTTAGTCTCCCATTTTTCTTAACTGTCTATTGTTTTAAAAACTTTCTTCATTTTCATACAAAGGTCCCGCTCTTAGAGCAATAACTTAGATTGAATACTGAAAGTGGCGACCGCGGAAATATCACCGTCTAATTATAATATAGCATGCAGTCAAAAAATATGTTCTCTGAATACTTATAACAGTTTATTAACAGACACCAGACAAAATATTTTCGTGTAAGCACGACAAAATACAAACATACATATTTATAATTCGTACATGCACATAACTATTACTACTTAACAACTTTAAATTAATAATTATTCTGTGTTTGTAGGAATCATCCGGTAACAGTGCATCTGATGAACTTTCGAAACACAATAAGCAAAAAAGGGTGTTCGATATGAATTATCGATAAAATAAATATCTGGCGAAACGCGCTAAGTCATTCTTGTGGCAATATTAAATGGAACATAAGCTTTTAGAGAGCCGGCTTCGAGATAGGAACAGCACGAAAACTGTAATACTGGTAAATCCGGTAAGCTGCTGGGTGGAGGCGCATTCACCAGACGGCCGCATTCCCTCCCCGGGACTTATAAACAACGAACGACACGAATGAATAAATATCACATCGGGAAGTATTGGAAAATCTTATTAAAAGCGTATTCCTATGCAAATTCAACGAAACGTATTTTCTTGTGTCGCGGGTCACGGGTTTTGATTTACGAAAATTATTGCAAAGTAAACATGATCTCGTGGAATGAATTAAAAAAAATAAACAAAAAATCATTCAATGTCACTAACGATATTGACACTGTCAACATATATTTTTTTAATTTTGTCCTTTAGAATAACACTGGACGAGAACGAGAGAAGTTATATGTAAAGTTATGTATTATGCTGAAGGGAGCTGGCGAGGTGTTGCCCCATGTCGAGTGTACTTACGAGAGCGACAGTATTGTTGTTCTGCTGCAGCCATCGCAGTATGGCGCTGGCAGTGGTGAAGTCCGGGCGCGGCGGCGGCGGGATCGCATGTTGCAGGGAGCTGGCGAGCTGCTGCGCCAGGTCGAGCGCTCGGGCGCGGGCTGACCGACCCGACCCGCTGTTTGATGTGCTTAACGCTCCTGGCCCACCCGCTTCTGAAAGTACAAACACAATTAGATTTTTCTAAGGATCGATAAGGTGAATATCACCGTTCAAGTTGATTTTAACATTTTAGGATGCAGATCTTGCAACTTCTAAATCTTACACTATACGTGACATACTTTGGCCGTAAAGTGAAAAGACCTTCATGATCGAATCCTTATCATGTTGGTTCATAAGTATATCTTATGGTCCATCAGGTATTTTGTTTGTAAACAAATAAATATGAGGTCGTAATAAAAGAGGTAAAATGTTATTTTTTAAATATTCACAAAACAAGCGAAATTAATTACGACGAATATTTTTATCGACATAGTGATATCGCTGCCAAGTAGAGCGAGATCAAAACTTAATTTAGAGAAGTTACGGGGGAGCATTCCAAATAATAGAAGTTAGTCGAGTCAAGAACATGCCTTGAGAAAATCAAACTTTGCAGTTTCGATCATAATTTAACAGATATTATTAACTAGGCCGACGAGATACTTACATGAGTTTAGTTTATTTCTTTGATTTATCTTAAATGCTTTAAAAACTAAATTTCAAACAATTAAAGCGTAAAATTAAAAGCGTTACGATGTCATAGTGTAAGCATGGACCAATTATGATTCGTCCATGGTGTAAGTACATATGTATGATGTGTGCACGTCAAAATAATCTTACCAACTAATCCTAACGGAACGTTTATAACAACACCTCCTTACGTATATTTTAGAAATGGATTAAATGAAATTTTACAATTGAAAACTGATTTTTTTAGAATTTTCCTAAAGTTGCAAGAACCATAAGCAGCAAAAGCAGCCGCGGTTGCTTATTGTTTTAAGTACCCAGTGTTCTGCATAAGATGGCGCGGTAGAGCTGTGTTCACAAGATTTTTTAGTAAAATGCATTTTATGAACAAAAAACGTAATTCTCAACGCAGGAATAAATACTAATTAAATACCGATTACTAATAGGAATAGTGCTGTTATAAAATATGACTAATAATAACAAAGAATGTGTATTTTATAGCAAAACTCCAAAACGCGCTATGATAGTTTTCACATTTTCTGAGTATATAAGGAAACAGCTCTATAAGTAAGTTGGAGGTGTAGATCGTCTGTCGTGTCGACACTTACTAAGCATCGATCGCTGCCCTGTGTAGTCGTATCTGCTTCGTAAGGAGGCGTCACGCTTTTCACAGATTTGTTTAACGATGTTAAACTGGCCTGCATGTAGCGTGCGCCGACTCCCGTTCGCCCGGACGGCCGGCCGCGACGGTGAGGCTCGCGCACATTCCCTGCTAGGCCTTGCAATACGCGTGTTGTTGTTAGTAGCTAAACACCGGGTTTAGAAGTCGTGAACACTTCCATATGTAGGCGCTGACCAAAATCAGATGCCAGTTTTTTGCCAAAAAAAACCTCCGCATTTTCAGTCCTTCTGGTTTATCGATAAACTTAAGTTTATCCTAGTTAAAATTTTCATAGACTCCAATGTATCATTTTAATAAGAGCTTTTAAGCTCGGCGTTCGCATAGTGTTCTAATTATTTAGTCATTAAGAACAGCACGATATTTTCAGTAAATAATCGTAAGCCTGTAAACCTTTTTAAAAAGCTAAAATAGTCCAGTAATTTACCTTATGAAAACGTTCCAAGTTCACTATAAATGCACCTCAGCATCAATTGCACTGTCAGTGCAAGTGCAGTTATAAATTGACTAGTGATTGGAAAACGGTGTCGCTAATGATGTAGTAGCGATACCATGGCTTAACCGTACGTGCTATAACACAAGCTACCGGTATCAATAACAGGTGTCCGTTACGGAAGTCAGTGGAGGCCAAGACACCGTATCAATGTAATTCGATCTCCTTTGATATGAATACTAGACATGAATATCAAAAAAAATAGTAAAGGTATTAGAAAAACAGTTTACCATAGTGAGACCATATTAATGCAGATAATGAATAAATATTACAAAAATCACGTGCTTGGTATAAAATTTACATGCTTAAAAATATTCATTATATCCATACCTAAAAGTAGACAATTCAAATCTCTTCGAAATTACTCTACTCGCGCAAATTGCGCGGGGACCGAGTGAATTGCATCCGCCCAGGAACAATGACGCTTTTGCCTCGAGCACAAAAGAAAAAAATCCTCACCATTTTACCCTTCGTTATAGAGTCGACATAGGAATATCTTCAAACAAAAATCAGGGCAGAATCATATTCAAATCTGTTAAATTTATAGGCAAAACAACGACTAGGGGTTGTATGGTAAAGGTGGATAATTTTTAAATATTTATAAGCCACGATTGGTACAGTGATTAAACTCAATATATAAATAATTTTCCCGTAGTAATTTCTTGATGTTAGACAGCTTCTACATAAGGATATTGCTATAGGCTTTATCATGAACATAAACTCTATAAGGATTAGATTACTATCACATAACGTCCATCATTCCCATAGTTATCTTTATGCAAAACAAAAATATCTGATACTAAAACGTATCATCAGTATAACACAAATAAATGAATAAGCGGCCTTAGAAATTTGCATTCAGATAGATATAACCGTTGTCTGATCTGACTGATAATCATGTCAAAATTCTCTCTCTATTCAATAAATAACTTCTCGATGATCGGAATAGTTCATTGCATTGTAGCTGTGGTAAAAATTCTATTACGTACGCTGTGGTATCTGTGAATCAGGAGTGTCATCGCCAAATAGTCTCTGACTGCACACGTCGAGTAGCCACCAACGAGTCACGTGCTCCGGGAGGTGCCAGCAGCCTGGCATCGTGACCACCTGATCACTTACTGCCCATATTCCATACAATGAGTCTTTACTTTTGGAGATTTCCTATTTCGTGGCGATCACTATCACTGTTCATCTACTAATAATTAATTAAGCAATTTTTATGTTTTAAGCACTATTCTGTAAATGTTGACCTCTGGAATTATTGGTCTTAGTTTCCAATGTCGACCTTTTACGATTACGTATACTATGTAATTTGTTTTAAGAATACAGAAAGTGACGCACAGAAATGAGTACCTACTTTCATTTTACATAATAGGGTCTTGTTGAGCCTTGGGTACAATGTTAGAGACGATTTATATTGTACTACCTTTATCCCGCGGCACCACTCGCGTCAAATTCGGGAGGTTGGGGAATAGAGACAAAACGTAGCCTATGTCCACCCCTTCAACTAACCTCCACATAAAAAAATTACAATAATCATTGCTCTGTTTTGACGTGAACGACGGACAAGCAAACAGACTTTCCCGTTTATAATATTAGTATAGTATGATTGGCATTATGGGATACATGAAGCATCAAGATTTCATAAAAAATAATAAATATAAAGTCCGAAGATTTTATATGTCAATACAAAATAGCACTGCGAAATAGTTCAGAGGTATAGTAGCGAAATAAAAGGGGTGGAATGGTCAGCCAGGGCCGAGGTAATGTTAAGGAGAATACTAAGATAAAAATTGGTACCTGTTGAGCACAACATGTACATTCAACTGCAAGGATAGTTAGCCTACAAGGATCTCTATGCGGCGGCAATAGCAGCTACTTTTCAATTAAACTGGATAGTCTGATATGCTGTTGATCATACTGGTAATAATAGGTAGCTGCCTTCTAGCGTCACGGGCAGAATATAAATTACTAAACTTTTTCCACTCTTAGTTCACAGAAAACAAGTGACTTAATATACATATGTATGTACGTCTAACGGACAACAAGCACCTAGTGGCATTTTTCAAACTGAACTCTACAGCAATTATGAAATAAAATATTTCGAATCGAGAAGACAAGTTTGAGCTTAAATAGTATGGTTTCTTAATTATTGTACTACTTGCGACTTCTTTTGCGGGACAAATAATATAGTTACCAATCTGCTAAAAAATATCCCTCCTAACTAAAAATACGATTGATTGATTGACACACGAAAATCGGTCGTTCTCTTATGTTGAACATAAAGCATAAATAAGCCTCCCATAAGCCATTCGGCATTAAAAAAAACGTATTAATAATCGAATTTCGTTTGCAAAACTTCATCGAAATCAACGATCAATGACTGATCCTAACAAATATTCATGCATAGAAACATTAACATTTAAAGTGATTTAAATATATCTAAGTTATTTAGTTAGTAATTCGTCTATTTAAAATTATCATAAATAAAGCTGTTGTTTAATTATTTTTTTACTCGTTCACAACCCAAATGTGTGTTCAAACCCAATGTAACAAAAATTTATTATATGAAAAAAAAGAGGACAAGAGAAAATCCCAAAGCATATTAGGATAACAATGGACGCGATAAGCGACGCCTCAAAAATTTAATCTTGACGCTCTACCCGGCTGAGATTACATTCTCTAGATAATTTTAGAGTTCCGTACAGACATTTGCCTGCAAATCTATACATACATATAATAAAACTATAACCGAGCTTTGTCTATACATGGAAGATAAGAGTATTAAGAGGAAAACATGTCTTTTTAGGAACTATACAGAAATTATCTTTTTTAGAATTTTTGTCTGTCTGTATATTTGTTTGTACGGTTTCATAATGTTTTTACAGCTGCATTGTAGAATTTTAAGTTAGACCAACTTCAAATATAGCATTTGTTTCATCTTGAGGCGCCGCTTAGAACTTAAGATACTGATATTAATAGTTACGCGCGGACGACGTAGAGGACATAAGCTAGTATAGAAAAAAAAAATTTGCATTACATACGTGTGTTTTAGTCAATTTAAAAAAGAAATTTTATTTTAAATTCAAATTAACATCACACGCATTGCATTAAATCTCAATTAATTTCGATTATATTTTTCAATGCAATTTACTTAAATTATTTTAATTTAAATAATTTTCACTAATACTATTAAGTATGCCGACCACTTTGTTAATTCTCAATGCTGCAATGTTGGTATATAATAATGAATACGGAACTGTACTGCACAAGCACCGTAATTATATTTCAACTTTTCAATTCAAAATTCTAACATCACCCCAAAATTACAACAATTACAAAAGTTGTATGCCATGCTTAATTAAAAGCTCATCAAAATTGCAAACATAATCTATGTGGGTAATTTTAATTAAAGCATCATCAAAGTCAAACTTCCTTATTCCCCTCTGCACAATAGCAAAGTTTCTGAAGTTAGAAATGTGGGTACAGTAGTTATGATCTATGATCGCGTGTATTATACAGACGGTAGGAGGTCGCGCTGACGATCTGACGCGTGCGCAGTGCGTGTGGGTCGACACACGTCTGGACAGAGAGACGGTCGGCGGCGGACTGGCGCCAAGCGGACGGAACCACCCTCACTCAACAGTTTGCACCCTCCCACGACCAAGACACCCCTATTAGCGAGTTGCTACACGTGGCTGTTACTTCCATGTTGGGGCCATGAATTGGGTTCTCTGCATTACTAGGAAAATCTGATTTATTATAAATTTCAAGATGGTACATATATTAAAAAATATATATTTTTATATTATTTAAAAATATTTAATACTACCCTACTACACACAAGGGATGCCTTGATGTTAAGCATAAGTAATGTGGCACATCAGCTGTATGATGTATGAACAAAAATTTTCACCTTGTCCCAATGGACTGAATCAGAGTCATAGTCAGAGAAAATAAGATGTTCTGAAAAACGCCTTCTCAACTAAGTTTGGCTAGCTAAAAGCTACAACCAATTTGGTTTTTAAAAAAGGAGGCCTTTGCCCAGCACTTGTATTTCTAAATTAAAAATGTATTGAGTAAACCTCTGTGGTAATGGATTAATGTACTCCAAATTTTTTTTATTAATTTTTGTAAAATATTTATACATATATACTGAAAATAACATGCATTAAAATCTGTTGCATGGTATTAAAGATGTAAGCATATATTATTAAAGGGACAGAAATGAGATTTTTACCACATGTATGCACTTATGAACATCAATAAAATATAATATACTGTATGACTACTAAAGACGGCCAAATGAAATCTTTACAAAAATTACAGGCTATCAGACAAGTGAGGCCGTAAATTAATCATCAAGTATTAGAAAAAACAAAACAGAGGTTCATCAATAATTTTATAGTCATTACATACATGAGCAGATACATATTTTATACAAAGATCAGTGGAAAACAGGTAAAAGTTAATTGACATGTTTGATAAGTTTTTATAATGGCACAAGTTAGAATAAGCAAATCAAGAGGAATAAAAAGTTAAATATAACTTTATATTATACTATAAATAAAATTACTTGCACAGCTTAATTTGTAAAGAATGTATTTTGACTAATTAATTTTGCATACCTTTGTAGTGACATCACATTATATATGTTTATACTTAGTTAATAAGGTTCAATGGAGCGGAGGCTAGTAGCTCTCCGACTGCCGTAATAAACAGTCAAGTCCTCTAAACGCATTTATTATTGTGCCCTACCCAATTAGTATGTTTAACATTAGACAGAACACGCATAATTGCACATACATTCACACTATATATTATAATACTACATACACAAAGTAGTATACCTTCAAAAAAATGTTAGTGTTGTTTATTTAACCTTACAAACTAAAAAGCATTAACTAATTTACACTAAACCAAAACAAAGAACTAATTATCAATTCTGTTTCTTTTTTATTAACAGAATGAGACTTTATTTTAAATTTTAATGTCTTTTTAGTACTTTTAAATTAAATGTAATATATATTACATACACATGATATAGTTGATATGATGTGGTTACGCGTAATATAATTATATCGCTTTAGTAATAGAATATTCTTGCCAAGAGGAAATGAAGACCTTAATATTCAATGAACCATGGAGAAGCTATGACTATAAAATAAATGCAAATTATTTAGTAGCTCTCTATGAAATTGGTAATGAGTTTAATAGTTTATCAGGTATTACCTGCTATAATTCCGTCCATCTGCAACAGGGCAGCTTCCAGCAACTTAGCAGGATCCGACTCTGGCGAAGTTGGATTGTTGTCGCCATCAACTTGCGTAGATTTTCCCATTCCAGTTTTAAATAATTAATTTAATTTAATTAATAACTATTATTATTTTATCAAATTGAACTAAACGAAATGAAAATGCGTAGGTTAAAAACAAATAGCAATTTTCCCAAAAGAAAGTTAACTTTCTTACTTTCGCTCGACTCAATCAACAAAACTTACTTACTTTGACAGAAGGAAGAAAAAAACAAGCCAATTACTATTTATTATACCGAAATGACAGATAATGCCAGATTACGATTTGACAAGCTAGTGCTGCCATGTAAAAAGTTTGCAAACATGAAAATACGTAAATTAGAAATTTCTCATACTGTTGCATTTGTTAGAATTCTAAGTATAATAAAATTTCGGAAAAGAATTAATTCCATTTCTAAAAAATATTCATAACAAAATGATGACTTTCTACTAGTTATGGCTTAATAACAAAATAGTCACTTTAAGGGTCCGTACCCAAAGTTAGATTTAAAACGGAAACCCTATATATAACAAAGGCTTTGCTGTCTGTCTGAAATTTTTACAGATATATTTATGTGGTAGACGCTTGAAATTTTTACATAATATGTATTTATATAATGGTACGGAATCTTTAGAACGTGACTCCGACTCGCACTTAGCCGGCTTTGGGTGGGTGTTCTACAAACTTTCTGAACCATTTTAAGTCATCGTCAGACTGGTTATTCGTCATGCGTTGCATCGCACAGTAAATAAGAAATGAAAAAGATTTATCCAAATTGGTTCACACACACGTCAAACTTATAACACCCCTCTTTTTGTAGCGGGGGTTAAAAGGGCAACATTTTCATGTATCACTATGATTATAATACTATTATTAATCTAGAGGAATTTGAAAGTACAATAAAATACATTACATCTCATAGTTTATTAATATTTTATTAGACCCTTTACCAAATTATCATTAAGTAAATAAATAGAACTACACGCTTGGTAATAAGTACCATCCTTTTAAATTTATTGTAGTATAATATTTAGATCATCGTAACAAACGATATTAATTTAATCAAATTGTAAAATAAACTTTTTGTAATAAAAAACAAGCAAACAGCAATATTGACTCATATACTTACATATAATTCTGCAGATTTGTGTATAATAATATTACATAGATATATACATATTTTTTAATTTGACAATATTTTAAAATTCCATATTTAATATGGGATATGTGAATAAATTTCAAAAACGTAGTTTTATTATATTTATTTTCAATTTTACTGATCTAAGGCACAATCTTCTAAATTGATATATTTACTATCACTCATTAATAAAATTACTGGTTCCACGTAAAATGTACCCCTTGAATAATTAGTAATGTTATTAATTAATCTTTATAATGATACAATAAATGTAACAGAAAAAAAATATCAACGATACCATTTACAGATACAATTAATTGCTTTCAACCGTTAATTTACCTATCTTATTATATTACATACATAACAACTTAAAACAAAATATAATGTTGGTAAGCTGTGATTTGGTATTAAGGTGAGGATCGCTAAACTAACACATTCTCTTGATGTTACCATAAATGAAGAGGCCATATGTATTTATTAACAACAATAAAAACCATAAATTACATTTAGAATGTTCGATATTTTAACAATTCTAATCAACATCTTGCAGAATTTGAACACATTTATGCAATGCGCATAATTTATTTATAGAATACTGTAGTTTAATTTGCAAAGAAGGGCGGACACGTGTTGCTGGCTAGCAACGTAAATAATGTCACGATATGTGTAATCACACAAAAAATTAAAATATTAAATTCAAACTGTAACAATCAACAATGGTTCCACGCCAGTGAGCGACAGACCGACTTTGCAAAATGCAACCAGCATTTGCTCATATCTTGGCGACCCAAGGACCATTACAATAGAAGTTAAATAAATATATCTTTAAAACTCTGCAACACTGTAAACATTTTATAGTTTTATATAGATCTATTCTTAATTACATATATACTAAAATCTATAAAATATATTACTCTATTAAATATTAAAGGCAATATTTTATCATTAGATAATGGACGGATTATGTAAAGGCGCCCAATGGGGTTACCGATTAATAATAATAATAGCTATGATAATGTACCTATATTTAGTGATTTGCGGCGTGTTGCGGTAGAATAGAAATATCAAAGTATGCATAACGAACAATGAAACAGCACAATAAAATATGTATACAGAATTATTTATAAATAAACTGCTCGTTTCGGGTAACTCACTAGGTCCGTCCGGTCCAGAGGGACGTCTACCGCAGACACCGCCTTCTAGCCTAATACCGATGTCGAAAAACCGTAACAACAAAACAAATACATAACTTCGTTGGTAAACAAATTCAGTTCCATCTAAGTCAATTTAGTAAACTTAACAGGCAAGACCACAACCGATATTAAGTACTTATTAACTAAAGGAATGTAAATCTCAGGTTATCTACTTTAAAAAAAGAATGGAACAGATTAACCAATTAATTAAGTATAATAGGGATGGGATGGATAAATTACTATAATTTATTATTAATGTATACTATACAACTAGTGTGTATGCGTGTCCTTAGTAAGTTCTTTCCGAATCGAATCAAACACCAAAATAATTACAAAACCACAATTTAAATGATTTTTCACACTAAGATATTATATTTGTTATTTTGTACATTATAAAGTTAAAAACCTATAAGGTTGAGCACTTACATTTTCCTTAGTATAAATAAGATAGTAAATAATAAAATTAACTAAGTAACATTTAATAATGTGAGGAGATCTAAACATTCATTCTAAGCCCATTGCAAATGTAGAATCGATAAAATTGACTTTGTAGTAAAAGAAAAAAAAAGATAAAATAAATTAACGTAATTATGTACGGCACCGTTTTACGCACACGCACTTTCTGTAGCAGAGCGTTTATATTACCTCCAAGTATAGCACATTATATATTATTATGCTTTTGTGCGAATTTAACACCTATATGCTCCATACTTGAGCTATATTGAGCAAGTGTTTCGTAAAAATATTATATAATATGCATATAATTTTGTAAATTAACACTGACACCTACAAGACCAAGACTATTTCAAGACACATTAGTGGTAAGTATATATTATTATAGCACAAGGGAAATACATCGCTATAAATTCTACATAAAATACTTTCAACCATTAATAATACGACTTAAATCCTGTTGTCCATTAAAATATTTTAGGAATGCCCAAGTTTAATTTATCTTTAGGCTAAATATAGATTTGAAATCTATCTCTGGACAGAAAGCGCCTATTTTAAAAATTTTATTATTATAATTAGAACGACATTAGTATATAATTTAAGTACATTCGGAATCTACATAAAACATAAAGTATAGAATATAAATAACAATAACAAAACATATTTAATTGTACATTAAGTATTAGTCGTGGACTTGCATTACATGCACTTTAAAGAGAAAACATAAGAAAAAAGAATGGAATGTAGAATTTTTAATTCCTGTCTGTACATAATCACAATAATAACACAATCACGGAATAGAGGCTATGCCTTTCTATAACATCTTGTCAACAGCGAAATTGTAAAAATATATTAATTTGTACAATCTAAACATTTGTATAATTCACTATCGCACCAAAAATACTCTAAAATTTTGTTATATTTTTCATTAATTAAGATATAATACAGTTAAGTACTGTAAACGAAATAATAAATAAAATCTACCTTTAGGGTAATTTAAGTAGTCATTCTCCCCACCAAAGATTTTATTAATCTCACGAAATGGAATGCATACGTCTCAATATGGAATGTATCGGCTGAAGTATTACTACATTCAGCTTATGTTTACTTCACGAATACGCGCCTCTCCGCTGTAGTGCAACGCACGTCGCTTACTGCTTAATTTTAAATTTTTAATAATATTACTCTTAGCACATTTCAATAATTCGTATCGAACCACCATGTGCTCCATATCCGATCATAATTAATTTTAATTTAATTCGATATACCCATTTTCAATTAAGTACTAAAATATCCATTATAAATATCTTCGCTCATTCACCTATTTAATATAACCAACTAAATATATCTCGACGTCATTTGCACTTTAAAATAAAAATAGCTTCGGGGGGACGTTCAGTATACAGCATATACGAAGCACTTCAACCTGACAGTGGTCATAATGTAAGAAGAAAGAAACGAAGTTGCAATATTAAAAGGGAAAAAGAAGGGGAAAAAAGTGAAGTGCTGCGGATTATGCGGAGAGTATATACGAAAAGTGCATAACCAAACACGATCAGTGGTTTCGGAACGGCCCCCCTGCAAACAGTCATTGGTGGCTCTTACTCAGCAGGTGGGAGTTGAACTCGTAGACATTGCAGCACTGCTCGCCGCAGATGTTGCACTTCCAGGGGTTGGAGTCGCAGTGGCAGCCCTTGTGCAGGAAGTAGAGCGTGGAGTCGGGGAAGGTGATGGCGCAGAAGCTGCACACCAGCGACACGGGCGCCAGCGCCGCCTCGCCGTGCGTGGACGTCGTCACGCCCGCCTCCGACGGCGAAGCGCGCGCCTGCAACACACGACCGGACCGGCCTCGTTGCCATAATGCTACATATCGCATCACTATATCATGTCTCATAATCCAAATAGGTCACCGAAATGTACATCCCTGATTATATTTTCGATACACACATTAAAAAATCCTATATTCATTAGATTCAATCCTAGATTCATTGATAACTGTGATAAATATCCTTCTATTTTTAGGAAAAAGTTTCAGATGAAAAATACAATAATGATATTAGCGATATACATTTTTCTGACTGTATGGGGGAATCCGCGTAGGCTCTCATATTCTTTGAACTGATTATTATGAATATTAAACTTTATTAAAACATTGATGAGAAATGTGAATGAATGATACTGAAGTACGTACGTTAGAATTTCGAGCGCGTCCGCGGGCCGAAATACGCCTACGCAGATCATCCCTCAGCAAACTTTTAAGTGGCGACACCTTAATCATAGAGGAGAGACTCGAGGACACGGCTCGTTTGTCCCCGCCGTTCGTCTCACCGTCCCTCACCTCGCCTGACCCCGACTCGTCTTGAGTGTTAGGCTCCTGAAATTTCAATTCACTTATTGAGAGTGAAAATCATATTATAATGGAAATGAGGAACTTACATTTCCCGTGGTTGTAGCATAGCCAGGAAATTTCAATTATTATGTCACTATATAAATATCACCACCAGTATAAATGTGAAAGTTTACGGTATTTATATGTTTACTAAGAAAATTTGCTGAATTTTTTGATATTTATGTAAGTGTAGAATGAAATCTAGAGTAGTATAATATATAATTTTGAAGTGCAAGTTGCAAAGTCCTCTTAACCATTGATCATGTCATGATAGAAAATTATTTACTTCTGAATGAGTTTGATTTTTGTTTATAAACATATGTAACAAATTTTATAAAGAGGAAGAGCTTTTTTGATAGAACGGAATCTCAGGAACTATTTTTCACTGTTCTTTTATGAACATGAACATAGGTACCACACCCAGCCAGGACAAGCCTGAAACGGTCTAGCCGAATAAACCAGGGGGCACAGAGTTTTAAAGGAGTGACACGCTCTGGGATGGGGCGGGAGACAGCCGATCGCAACCGCACTGACGCAGCACAGTTCCGAAAAATAATCAAACAAAATATCGTCGTCACTTCAGT
>JADGIL010011241.1:16748-41513 GCA_020352625.1 Cactoblastis cactorum | reverse complement strand
ATGATCCTATAAACTACAGACAGACAAATAAATCTAAAAAAAAACGCTTATATTATAGATAGCCCCTATAAAGATTCCTAATTAATGTTTCTTGTATATCTCCCATGTACCGACATAGCTCAGTTACAATTTTATTATATATATTATTTTATTATTAATTTTCTTGTTAAAATGATTTATCGATCGATTAGTTTGGAGAATTATGCCCAACAAGAAACCAGTATAAAAATGGATAACGAGTTAGAACCACACATAACGCAAGTGGAAATTATTCGCTATTTTTACATCGATATATTCGCCACCTACCTTGGCAATTTACATTCGTGTTTCTCTATAAATAAAAATACTGAGTATACGGATGGGTATCAATGTGTGTTGCGAATATTATGAATTAATTTTTAACCCCAAACGCAAAACGAGGGGTGTTATAAATTTAACGTGCGCGTGTGTGTCATTCTATCTGTGGTATCATGGCATCCAAACGGGTGAACCGATTTCGATAATTCGTTTTTGTTAGAAAGGTGACTTAATTTAGAGTATTTTTAGCAATAGTTAACTCCCAACGCAAAAAGAGGGGTATTGAATTAGGAACTCATTGTGACTTAATAGTAGTAATTTAGTCGATGTCGGATAATTGATGGCAAATTAAATTTAAATAAATACCTATATTTTGACCAAATCTAGAGATAAGTTTTCCCGATTTAGGTACTTCGAATTTATTCTGAGAGTATAGCAGTAGTAAGCCACATCTGTTCAAATCTTAATTTTGTACTGACTATTTACTGAGATATAGGATTGTAATTTTATTTTCGTAATGATTATCCTCTCGAATCCTTATTTGTTTAATTGACTCCTATTAGTCAACTCATACGGTTGAAAATTCTATAAAATGTGTTTCGTGTTAAGTGTTGCCGTAAATACGTCAATAATTATCTTCCTTTAAGCTACCGTGCAAAAGGGTTAAGCTACCTTGAAATATTGTGGTTTGATAACTCCTATTAGTGCTAGTGTAGTTGTGGAGTCACACTTAGTAGAAAGAATTATTTTGGCGTAATTTAGTAATATTATAAGTTTTTACTTTGAACTTATTCTGATTATAGTCATTACATATTAACTGACATATAAATGATAGATGTAATATAAATGTGACATCAATAGAACATATTTGTCGTTATGAAGCTCATTCTACCTTATTATGTCGATTGTTAATGATGGCGACACTGTTAGAATCATAATGGTCTTGTTAAAAGCACCAATGTCACGTTAAAGACGCTTGTTAGTGGCATTCACATCGATTGCATATGTTTCGAATTCTGACCGAACACATTGCGTTATCCGATCACGTTCCTAAATGACCCACCTTTGAAAGACTTTAATATACTGAACAATGCGAACCAACTGGAGCCATGCTCGTCGCAACAATACTAACTACTCGGAACCCCGAAAATCACGATCGAAATGTCACATCTGTATACATTACTGTCTAAGATACGTTAGAATTAGAAGACTTTGTTATGGATCGCGTAATGGATGTTGATGTATCGTAGATGACTATCAATGACAAAGCCGAAAAGGTGATTGAATAGAAGTCAAACTGCTTGATTGTTTGGACATTTTGACAGCTGACCACGCTCGTTACCACTGTCGTCGTGAAAGGCATCGGTAATCTAAATGCAAGGCTAATTGAATACAAAAGGAGTGATAACCCAGGAATGCACTTTGGTTACGTAAGAATGATTGAGCAAACGCACTTAATCGTCAAGTACTTTATCAGTGATATTTTGCGTCTATTGTTTATAAGTCTATAATACGACCCACGAGTATTACGTCTACCTTAAAGTCAAGGTTGTTTTTTGATTAATAAATATTTGTGTGTGAATCATTGGCATAAAACTTTTCTTATCTCTATTTTTAAAATATTTTATGTGTAAAATATATTATAATTATACCAACTGCAAAAATATTGTATAAATGTATCAACTAAAATAAGAGATTTTTGGTAGATTTTAGCAAAATAGTAATTTTCGTCTTTCTTTCTGTTTCATAATAAATTATAAATATATAATTTTATTTTTTTTTTATCTGCGCGTTGCAACATGGACATGTTGCATCCTCAGTAGTGACGTTTCAGATCCTGAAGACCGCTACCTAAACCAGAAGATTTGAGTAGGTTTCTGTACACAGTACACAGAGTACGACTACTCCTACCTCTGCAACCTAAAAGATAAATCAGAACCAATATTAGTATAGTAATAGGTTTATACAAACACTAGATGGGGTTTGGGACCCACAGCTTAACGTGCTTTCCGAAGCACGAAATCATCTTTCTTTTCGGATAATTAGGTGATTTAAGCCTGCAATATCGTAACCAGACTAGAAGTAATTTTTACACAAAGTAGGATTCGAAACCACAACCTCCGGAACACAAGGCACACGCCTTGACCACTGGACCACAGAGGCAATCAAGTCTAAGCAAACAAGTCTAGCAATAGTATATTTGAGTAAAGCACTCGTTATAAATTAAAGGTGTTAGCTCCATGCTGTGTGACGTGTACGTCTTCTAGGAAACGTCTTGTTTCTAATTCACACTGAGACCTGAGACAAAGGCTGGGACGGGCGCCGGGGGACTCCTGTCCGCAGTTAATGATGTCGTTAAATATGAACGTGGTTGTAGATTATAGAGGAAAAGAGATGTCGTATTGGTAATGTACATTTGAATTAATAAAATGGATAATATATAACACTAGCGACCTGCCCCGGTTAGGCACGGGCTTTAAAACCTTCCTTGTGAATCATCTTAAAAAAAATCTCATAAATTTCGTTGCGTAGTTACAGTTAGAGATACAGCATACATAGGGACTTTGGTTTACTCTATGTAGCTGATAATAAAAACATTGTAGAGATGGATTACATAGTAAACAAAATAATTCCAGTAAAACTGAAGGACCTCAGCTTATAATTTATATGAATCGATAGATTGTATTAGATTTGATTTATCTATTATTTACTACAATTAAGGTACTTAATGTACCTTGATTGTACTTTGATGCGATTCTTTAGTTTTGTTTCAATGTGATGTTTTAGTTATTTACAGACGAATTTCTTATTTCTTTAAATTGCATCATAGTTTATGGTCATCTTTAATGGCAAGAGGACCTCTCTGGCGTACTTTAAAAGTTGTTTTTCTCATTAGCGTTTATTTGCCTTGGATTAAAAATATATTCGAGATTTTTGGCTAAGCGTTTATTAATTTTAAATTATATTTAATTCAAGCATATTTCATTTGAAAATCAATTTAAGTATCCACTTTATCTTCACATTTCTTTGATCTTTGAAAGGAGCTGCGCCAAGCCTTTAGGTCGTACAAGTATCTCGTGGGCTTTGCTCCTTGTATCGGGTGTACTCTCCTGTATCCTGAATAGGCTCGTGCTCTGTAACAGGATATTGTTCGTAAGACCGAGCATTACTCTGCTTCTTTTATGTCAATAGCTACAGGTAGGTTTACATACTAACGTACAGTATCACATTTTTAACTTTATGGGGTAGACTGTTCGTTTCAAATAACTGGTTGTATTTGGAAAGTTTAGAATCTGATAACTGTTGATTACTTTTAAATTGATTTTGCTTGTTCACTTTACGGATGTTCGGTTGTGAATATTTTATTATTATTTTAGACTTCCTTTCCTGTAGCAAAAATGTTTTCTTAAACAGTTTATTATAAAACCAGTCTGTTTGGGTATCTATTAAGTGACATTTATGACAGTGTAATACAATTACGGGTACATTTTCTATCTTCCAATATTATTTATTTGTAGTATTACCACTTATGGACTACCGAAAAACAGTTAGATGGGTTATCGAAACCAAAGTTAATAATAAACTAGCTAATGCCCGCGACTTCGCCCGAGTAGATTTACGATATTTGAAATCCCTCGGGAACCGTTTATTTTTCCAAGATTAAAAGTAGCCTATCTTTTATTCTAGGCCATAGTCCATATTATGTGCCAAATTTCATCCAGATCCGTTCTGTAATTTTTGTGTGATGCATGTACAAACATACAGACGGACATAAATTCTAAAATCGATCGTTTTGACTTCTATAGGACCTGTAAAGAGCCCCTATATATTTTTTTCTTAAATATCTCCCATGTACAGACATAGCTCAGTTACAATTTTATTATCTGTATAGATAAATGACTGCCATAATGTGTCAACGACCACTGTCAATCGAATAAGTATGTGCCATACTGTGTTCATTGTCATCTAACATCGGGATCTCTAAAATCTTATCTATTTACGATTCTATGATAAATTCTTTAGAATATTGAGTTATATTCACTCTCACAGCTGTTGTTTAGGCGGTCACCTGCGACGTGGTTAATAGCCGATAGCTAGGTTCAATGCTTTCAGACACCATTTAGCATAGTTAACACTTAAACTTTGTTACAGACCCGTCAAGGGGACCGAGACATATTTGACAAAGGTTCCGTACAAAATAAAGTGTGAAGGTGATTATTGTGGCGATAATCCGGCTGTTTTACTGTAAATTTCAATGAAATTTTTACTATTTTTTTGAATTAAGATATTTCTTTTGTGTTATTTGTATCATATCAAATTTGTATAAGTTAATATATAGAACTACAATATGAAATCTATATTTTACATATATAGAATGTTTAGTGTGTGTTTTTTTTCTCCTTTTTATGGCAAATTAAGTTATACTCAAATGTAAATCACTTATTAGTTAAAAAATCAATATGGTGATTAGACTAGCAAGCTTTATTATGAATTTGAACATATTTAGGCATAAAGCTCTATATGTATATATAAATATTAAAGTAAGGTTTCATTATTTTAACACGTTACACCAAAAGCGAAAGTGTTTAGACAATGCTGACTGCACAGTACAGCCATTCACAACATAATAGATAATGTAGCAAGTCATACAATGACAACACATAACAATGATTATTCTGTTCGAAGCGGCCGACGAAATCTTATCATTTCCTCCTTACTAGCCCTCTTTGTCATAACTAATGATTCATTAAGTTCCCCGATGGATAAGCTATCGCGTTTGCTTAAATTTTCCAGTTTATCGACCTGCTGTTATCTATCCACTTTGTACAGGAAATGGCGTTAGTATAGGTGTGACATCTGATGCAAGGTATATTTTTCCATAATGCCTTTGTTTTCTGTTTGAATTGTGTACAAATTTTAATATGAAGCATTAAAGGCTGAATTAGTGTTTACACGGCTAACTCACGTTAATTTTAGTCAGTAACGCCGACGACCGTTTCAGCCTATTCAGAAGGCCATCTTCAGGGCGAGTACTAGGAACGTCGCGACACGGCTGTTTAGCATTAAAGGCTGGCAATGCTTCTATGATCCCCGGGTGTTTCATGTATCTTTGGGCGGCGGTGACTAATTTACATCACGTTACCAGCTAGCTCGTTTGCCTCCCTCTTTCATAAAAATAAAAACTGCAAAGGCGAGTACAATAGTGGATTGATGTAGGCTAAAATTGATGATGGAAACAAATGGTAAATGTTGTTCTGAATTAAGAGATCTTTGCCTGTCTTGTAAAATCAGAACAAAATCAAATTTAAATCAAATCAATATTTAACGAGATTTATCAATGATATTGTAAAATAAAAACCATAAGAAAATAACGGAGTTTTTATTTGTAAGTATAGGCAAATTTTTCAACTTAAAACGGTCGAACAAAAAATCTATGTATGTCCAAATTAAATAACAATTTGTGGTCGAGTCCGTGATAATTTCTCACGATTGTTTGGCATCAATCGAATTACCAGAATGCTTGCCGATAAAGGTGTTGTCCCAAGAGTTTAAAACCAAATGTAGTAAGAGCAAAAACATTTTGAAATATGATCATTCGGTTTGAGTGAAATATGTCTGACAGAAAGGTGATTCGATGTTTAACTTAAGAAAAATTTGGCGATGGAAGAGAAGAGAGATAATATATTTCTACGTGTGCATTTAGAAAGCTGTTCATGTTAATATACTTTCTATTTATTTGGTTGGTATTCCTTCTAAAATTAATTATCTGTTTTATCAGTGTCTGTTAAAAAAAAATGTATATCATACCTAATTCACGCTTTTCTTTTTCCCGCTTTCTCATAATACCTTGGCTGTGCTGATCACTTTCCGTTAGGTAGGCCGCAAGCCTGTTATTAACTTCGTAGTTTAAAAAAAATAGTTGCAATTTGTATTTACTATTAGTGAATATTTTTGAACATAGCTGTACAAGTAATTGTATGCCTTTAAGATACCAACTTCTACAGCTTATAACTTCCTTGTTGTATGTAGTTATTCTGATTACAGATTGGGATGACCCCCATCACATGTCAATCATACAGATTGACAATGGATACTAATGATTTTTGTAAGCGAGCATACTTTTGAAAAGCTTTGAATGTTCAGACTTATTTTAAGCGCAACAAGATTCAGAATATAATAATGTTTAACGTTTTTCAATGCGTGCGTTCAACGTTTTCATTGTTAATGTAAATATTGGCCCATAGTAAGCGATTTATTACTACAGTGTACATATAGAAAAATTGCAGCTTTTGTATTCATCTTTGAAGTAAATTTCAATAGATTATTTTAATCATCATGTTAGAATGTAAGGAATGAAGATGTAATATCGTATAGTAATTTTAAATTTGTTCTTGAAGGTTGATTAATAGTCTAGTTAATTTCAGGGAGAAGATCTCAAAAGAAGGAAAAGAAGGGACTTAAATAAGTCTGACCTCAAGATCAGCATTATAATAACACCCTATCAAAACATGGTGATCTCTAGAGAACATCTAAAATTAACCCGTGGACACACTTGTACTTACTGTTAAGTGTAATATATGCGGAGATTTACGACTGGTTTATGCTTTATACACCGTACGTATAAACGCACATAGCGTGAGAAACGCCCACCAGCTATTATCCAATTTTCATCGCCAGTTTATTTGATCAGATCTTTCGACAAGCATATTCTCATTGTCCCTATCATTGCATATCATTCTGATTTATTGCACTATGATAACAGAATTTTTGTAAATCACTGCAATCTACAAAGATTTCTATCTAGATTTCACCATCCTACTTTATAAAACCTAATAAAGATTCTACAATTTTTACTGCTGTTCGTAATCGTTTGAGTAATCGAATTGTTCGTAACTATAATTTTCATAAGAATATTTTACATATAAAGTTATAGTTAAGAGCGTTTTTATTAAGTAACTAAAGGCAACTAAGGATATAACTGGCTGCTTAGAATCTAAATAATTGAATAAATAATCTAAGACTAAGATTTGTCTAAAACTAAAATAGACCTGCAGATGTACTTAGTTTCTTTGAGTATGAGTGTTATGTGCTATTATTATTAAGATTATTTTATCTTTTTCAGATATGTCTATGTTGTTATTACGATAATAATTCAATAAAATTACCAATATTATTTCAATTGCAGAATTTACCTCAGCCAGTATCTATTGCATAGTCCGATTTTGCGCTCACACTGGTCTCGGCAATTTTCATTGCGCCATCGATCACAGCGCCAAAGCGTTTGTATAATAGCGATTTAAAACACTTGAGCGGGCGCGTCACTAGGAATTATGATTAATATCTGGCTAGTTAACGGTCGGCTTTGGCCTGAATTGCAGTAACGACTTTGACTTGTACCACAGAAAGGGACTGCAGAAGGTGAAATTCATTAATGTATCCATCGAGCAAGTTGATGAGTTTTAATTCTTTTTTTAAATAGTGGATTAGTCAGAAGCTAATCTAAGTAGTATAGTAGCTGTTACATCTACTACTACTTAACGGGGTTTTTCTTCAATTAAAGACTAGGCAAATAATAAACGATCAATTTGAGAGAATTAAAAAAAAAATGTATAATACTGAAACTACACAGCGAATATTCCGTACAGCGAAACTATGAAAGTAGAAAAAAATAAAGTAAAAGGATAGTAAAAAAAATATTGCACCTAATGTTTAATCATCAGCTGCTATAAATTTATTATTGAACACAGTTGTTTAACCGTTAAATTAACTAGGAAAACGTTTGTGCTTAATTCCGTTACTGCACGCGATTATGTAAACAAAATATAAGCTTGTTAATGATACATTATTACGTCTGTAAGAGGTAAACCCTTAAAGGAAGACAGAGCCAAAAAGTCGCGAATCTCGAAGTAGCTGGCTTATTCAACGTTTTTTTCTCGTTCCTAGACTACGGTTGTCAATGATGGATAAATTCATAGGATTATCTATCCACCAAATAAACCAAAAAGTGGACCTTCTGTTAGTCTATTGCACCTTTATCTGCATCACGGATGTCCGTATCTCGACGGAAAGCATCATTTGTTTGTCCATGAACCGGTTCGTTCGCTACCGAACCAAATTCATAATTTTTCAATGATACTTTTTGTATGGCATAGCTAGCCTCGCTGACAACTGCGCTTATGGTACTCGAGATAACATCGGTCTGAGCCATTAGCTGAGTGATTGACGTTGCTAGTTTGTTGTCAGTAATTTTGTTTGAAATTTAGAGCGGTGCTGCCTTTTTTGCTGGTTCGATATGTGTAAAGAGAACAATGTTGACACGTGAGACTTATTATTTTATTGTTGTGACTTGGCACTGCTAGTTTAAACGTTCCTTCATAGCTTTAGAATTAATCAATGAGATGTTTTACTTGTTCCATGTTTACAACTTTTCATTGAGAATGTAACAATAATTAGCTACATCATTTTTTTCAACGACCCGTAACTGAAATAAATTTGTTACTTCTTAGCATTTGATATATTATACATACATAAGTATTTTTCTTTAATAAGAAAGATGCAGTATGCACTTAAATACAACCTATAAGTTATATAAATATATTATTTTTTAGCTAATAGTTTATCCAAGGATTTTAAAAGATATTGTAATATTCTTGTCTTCTAAGAGTCTGTAATTTTTTCATTATCTATAAATAATAAAACTGTATATCTAGTCTATTCCGTAAATAGAAGATATTAAAGAGAAAAATGTTCTGCCTGTATGTTTGCACATAGATTATACAAAAACTACAAATAAAATTTAATACAGTTATCACAGTTGTAAAGTATAATTTGAATATGGCGTAGCTCTCATTTTATTATGCTTAGATCCCGAGATATTAAAAATAGTAAATTACGCGCGGATGAATCCGCGGATATATGTTAATCATTAATATCATGATTTATATTCTTTTCTCTTAATACCAGTCAATTATCTATAAGGTATCATGGTTATAATACTGCATTAAGAAATAGAAATGGCTCTGTACCAGATTTTGTTTATTTCTCGTCGATTGAATAGTTTGTTACACTTTCGTTCGCATTAGCCCGGTCACAATTCGTTCTGCATGTTCGAATCACCACCGTGTCTACTTTCTTTTCTCACATAGCGAAATTAATTGCACGTTATATGTCATCCAATTTCGTGACAATTTTACTTGAGTCATAAAATTTCGTGTCTAAGAAATATTTTGATAGAATTTCAGTGTTTCGATATTCATATTCTTTCTGAAATAGGTGATACCTTTTTTTAGAAAGGAAGGCATCCTTATAGTGTAATAAGAAAATGATTCTCAATATAATATGGCAAGTTATATTTACTGAGGTTTTTAAACGGTAGTTTTTGTCTACCTGTTGTTGGGGCCTTGTCAAAACTACAGCACATAAATTTGTTCTAAAGTAGCTCGTTTTATAGCCACCTGGTGACATTTTTTATTTGGTCTTGATTTGCAATTTGATACCAGAATAGTTTTATGAGCCTTATATCTCAGAGCAATAATGATTTATAGCACGTGGTGATATTAGAATAGGTATCTGATTTTGTTCTTTAAAGAAAATTAACAAGATGTGATTATTGGTTATCATTTTGTGTTTTATTTTCATAAATTTGCTATTTTTTACTTTAGAATCTAATGAATATAACAAGTATATCGAATAGAGCATATTTTCATCAAATATAATGAATTGTATAATATTATTTTGAAATTTTAATATCTATCTGCTTTTAACTCCTTGATTCATTATTAATGATCGCCTTAATTGTCACGACACAACCAATTGTTCATTACACAATCCAATACAGTACAATCGCGAACAGAAATCTGTCAGTCAAGAACAAGCATCAACAAGAACAGACGTCTCAAAGCGACGCCGCCGAATGACAAATAGTCAAACTGGGATAGATGTGACTGACGTACGAGACACGCGAGCGATAACGTTGCCAGGTGTAATTAAATATTTATTTTGTCATGTTTTTTTCTACGTTATGCCTAAAATTGTTTCTACTGATGATATCGTTAAATACTTCTATAATTGGAAAGAGCATCGTTTTTTTTTTTGTTTTATTCAAATTTGGAACCTATGTAAACTATAATTGCTAAAATCTTTATGATGTTTGTACATTACGTGACATCTACTTATTTAGTAAGTACCAAAAAGTCTATTTCAAACATGAGTGAAAGGAAACCAATATTAAACAATAAAGTATTTTACTGAAATGCTAAAATCCAAGGGTGCAGTAAATATCACAATAAGAAATGATCTCAATGAACTCAAAACGTAATAGGAGTTTTGACATGGTCATGGTAATAATAGTAATATAATAATGCGAAATGAGCATATTAATAATGGTTTAACCTAAAACCATTATTCATATGCTTATTTCGCATTCTTAAATATTTTTTTATTTTAGAATGTACAAGCTGCTACTTCTTCCGCGAAGATTGTAAAAGTCATTCAAGGGAAAGGAAAAACAGGAATTCTCATAGACGATGGGCTAGCAACCTGTCACCATTTCTGAATCTCTATTCCACCAAGAAGCTCACCATTTTGCTAAGCGTAGCCTTCGAGTCTCGCGACTCTTGGCTCTGTCTACCCGGTCTAAATGATAAAGGCGTGAAACTGTATAAGTATCTAATTTGAAAAGTTTTCATTTACCCTATTGTAGTTTAGCTATTCTATCAAAATTATAACTTGTTTCCGAAGCTTTCCATTTAAGGATGTTTGAATATACATGACAAGAAGCTTTGATTGTTCCTTCCATCCATCTCAGTCTACTGCATCCAATACTGGATATCACGTCTTCCGAGGTGTGTTAAGTCAAAGCATGTGGCACATTTCAAAGATATTCCTACAGAAAGATATTTGCCGCCTTTGGTTTTTACAGCATCTACATGTACTAAACCTTTTTTTCCTGGCTTATTCAATCGAAATACTGCCTTTTTAAGATAAACTAGTTTGGATAGTCTTGATAAATACCTATTAATCGATTCCATGTTTCCTTGTTTTCGATTAGATAGTCCAATTTTGAAAGATTATTTTTCCATTTTGTCCAGACCGGGGGTAGAATACGATATTCCTGGTGTGATAGTGGCAATGAATACTAGGCTACAGAGGTCGTCAATTATGATAAATTAGCGTCTTCCACACTGCTTCTGTTCCCTTGGGTATTATGAGATAAAAAGCAGGCTACAGCCATCTTAGATAATATAATAAATAAACCATCTTACATTGAATGAATTTTTCAAATCGGACCAATAGAACTTGAGACGCATTCAACCAAACAAAGAATAACTCTTCCGCTTTATTAGTACAGAAATATAGAAAGAACTTGTACATTCTGTAAGCTGAAAAGCCAAAAAAATTCAAACCGTAGATAAAAAACCGTTCAAACGAAATTTGAATAGAGTTAGTATCAAGAAATGGCAACATTGTAGAACAATGTGGAAGAGCAATTATCTGACGGGATCAGTATTGCATAACAGATCTGTCGAATTGTGAAACAATGAGACGGTGACCGAGGACTCGTGACTCGACTCGAGTAGGCGCCGTAAAATGTGTCGAGATGTTTATAGGGTGTCTATTTACTGGCTTTATCATTTTACATGGTGTCTTTAGATCGGAACAAATGGGATTTATTGCTTGAGATTGTATATTTTTGTTTTGATTTTCATTGTCTATTTTTCTGGGTCTTCTAAAAATATCTTGGATGCAAAGGATTTAAAACAAAAGTTTTACTACAACAATTGGAAAATGGGGAAAAATAACTATGTATATGCAATTTGGAATGTGTCAAATTGGGTGAGCTTTAATTTTTTGGCCATTTGCTAACACGTCGTCTATTGCATGTACATATGTAAACTGATAGTATGTTATATTCAACGTAGAAAATGTTTATAAATATTGTTGTTTACAGTTTACTCTTTCTGCTACCAATGTGCCGGCTGGTTCTCTTTCCGTGCATATCAAAATTTGTAAACATCACTATATTTATTTAGATAAAACTATATTTATTTAGATTTTGATACTTTGTCATTATATTTATTTAGATAAAATAAATAAGTAGAAACAAATTACAACCCGGTAAGCTATAAAGACCTGATACTGTATCTTAGAAAATACGAGCAAACGTATGAAATACCATATATACGCGTTTGCAATATACAGCTGATACCATAAAGCGAGGGCGAGTTGACGAAATGAAGGAAGTTGATAATCTTCATCAAGTTTTTCCCTCTCACTTGCACGAGGGTAACTGCAGCCGAGTGATAACATGGCTGCTAATCCTCTGGCCGACCGTCCTGTAATCTATTCTGTACATTCGTTTATTGCTACTGGAAGTGCTGTACATATTTTGTTGTGTATTGTGAGTATCATAGAAACTGCAAATAGCAAATTGTAGGACAAGCCGATATTAACAATATATATTTAGAACATGATTAAAAAACCATACAATGTGGGCATAGTGACCAAAAAAAAAAAAACTAAAAGGAAGGAAATATGAGGTAGAGAGCCAATTGGGTACATGAATTTGGACGTACAGCTTACTACGTCCGTATGTCCATGTTTACAGTATGAATGTACAATTATAAATTTTCACAGAATGTAACTTGTCCTGTTTAGGCCATAAAATAAGTAAATCTAATGACACTAAAGGACATATTTGTATGAATAATGGAGAAGTTCGAAATATATATTTTGAATACTTATATACATTTCTACATTAATTATTTTATATTGAAATCCAATAAATACATAACTTTTTCATCTTACTTAAGATTTGGCTGGTAATAAGAAGAATTGTAAAAACATACTTTTAGAAGTTTTCTCAAGATGTCAGCCCTTGGGCAAGATTAATGATCATTATAACGAGTGTTATGGATCTTATTCAGTCTCTTTTCGAAGTGTCAAGGATTCATAGCCTTAAGACAAAAATTAAAATAATTTGTAGAGGTACCAAAACTACTTTAAGTTGATTTCGGGATATTAACCAGTGAAATTATATAGGTATAACAATATATACAATTATAAGTCATCATCGTTAGTATTATTATGGTTTACATTTTTCACGCCTTAGAGACATTTGTCTTTTCTTATTATTGGATACTAGCCGACCCGTGCTCACTTCGTTGGGCGTTAAAATATAGCCTATAGAACTCCTAAATAGTGTAGCTTTCTGATTGTGAAAAGATTTTCGTCGGTTCAATATTTCCGAAGTTTACAAACAAAGTCACAAACTTTACGGTTTATTATTACGGTTTATAATATTAGTATAGATTTTTAAGTCATTCTTTTCATAAATAATACAATGAGTATAAAATATATTATTATTTTTCGATCTTTAAAAATTGTGTAAACTGGATCAAATGTATATTTACGAGGATAACATACCATATGCATTTAAAACCTCTAACGAACTTTTTAAAATGTCCTCAAACGTTAATCACACTGATTTCTTTTAAGACGTATGTTCTCGCAAATCAGATTTCGCAATATTCTTACATTCTTACATTACCTTTAAAAAGATTATGTTCCATCCTGATTTGCCCGGGTATAAAACCTGGGTTCCCCCGAGTAACGGACAGATGCCACGAAGGTCGTCAAATAATGAGTTGTGTCTATCTTGCAATGTGTTTATGTACCTAGTTAACTGTATCAGTATTTACACAAACAGCTACAAGAAAAGGGCTATCATTGCATTATACATATATTACAAGCCCGCGAGTTCGCTCGCGTCAATTTTGGGGTAACACAGAAAGAGATAAAAAGACAAATCTTCATATCAAAAAATCAAACTAATTCGTTGCTCCGTTTCGACGTGTAATACGGACAAACAAACAAACACACTTTCACATTTCTAATATTATGGATTGTTAGTATATTCATCGCTATATACGGCTTTTTGTAACTTTTATCAGATAATTACATCTTTACATAAAAAAGTATTACTCCGCCATTTTTATATACTTATTTGTCATCTGGTCTCTATTCTCATTTTGAATTATTTGAATTTATTGGCTCTTCTAGACTTTGTATAAATGGGTAGATCATAATTGTACCGTGTTTGATGGTAAAGTTGAATAATCCCTGTCAATGCGGTGTCATTTACGCGTTGTGAACTTTTGCTGGCTTTAGTTTGCTGTCGGAAATTAGCACAGTTATAGATACAGGATCTCCTCTTTTCCCTTTACGGGGCAGAGAGAGTTCAGAGACTTGGAACTCCAAGGCTAATTTTATTTGAATGGTGGGCTTATTGGTGGAATGGATATTTTAGTCACGAGGGTTTATTTGGGTTATTTATATGTAAGTATAAGGAGAACAGTATATGTAAGCATTATACATATTTATCCAGAGAAGTAATAATTAGTATAAGAAGATATTTTTATTATTAAACTTAAGAGCGCTTGAATATAGAACGGTTCACTTAAGAATGGACCTTTACCGTAAGAAAGGTCCATTCTCCAGTTAATACCGTAAAATTTGCGGTATGATAATGAAATAAATTATTTTAATTCAATTTATTATGGCACTGTTTGTTTGCCCACCTATTAAAGTTTAAGACATTTTGAATTTTGTAAATTGACGTCTAAAGAAAATATTGCAATGGAGTTTGTTCCGCCACTTCTTCTCCATTTGCGCTTTGGAAATGGTGGTAATAAGTAAACTGACGTTAATCATATTGCGAATAAAAATTATAATGAACAAATTGACGATTCATAAGTGCTAGATTCTTTTTTTTTATGGCAGAGGGAGGCAAACGAGCAGGCGGGTCACGTGATGTTAAGTAATCACCGCCGCCCATAGACGCCCGCAACACCCGGTGGGTTACAGGAGCGTTGCCGGCCTTTAAGGGATTTGTACGCTCTTTTCTTGAAGGTTCCGATGTCGTATCGGTCCGTTCTATTTTATTTCAATAAAAATATTTTGACTTTGAAAAAATGCTGACGAACATGTGTTGGACAATGGTACAGTGCACATTTTGTCCTGTTCATGTACATTGCACATACATTCAATTACAATACATGCACAATCGTGAATCCAGTAAAAATATCGACCGTCTTAACATAATTGGTCTGTGTTCAAATTGATCGATTGAATTGATTGAAAAATTACCCGATTTGCGATAGCAATTGCATAGTTACCAATGTCTAATTAATCAATGAGTCATTTCGATATTAGCAATCAACATTGTTCAGAATAGCGCCAAGGCTAAATTATCTTCTCACCCACCTAAAATATTATAGTTAAGTATATGTTTAAGATTATGCTACAGAGATGCTTTATTTAATGTCATAGCAAAGTGATCGATACGCCTTGGGTATCACTTTCATACCAATCTGTTAAATTTATCCCGGAATATCGAAACTTGTCACCAAGGTAGTGATAACACTAATATTATGAAGTTCATTCTATAAATTACTATAAAAATTGAGTACTTAACTACTTACTTATTCCGGTTTCATCCTCAGCAATGACGCTTCGGAGCCCGGAGTCCTGAGATTTGGTGAGTTACTGGTTTTTACACAGAATGACTATCATCTGACTTCTGCAATCCAAAGGGTAAACCAGAACCAATACTAGGATAGGTTTATGCAAACACGCGATGGCTACTGTATACGTTGAGTATGTAGATAAAATATATAACTTTACTTTTTTAAAACTCATTTAGATAATAAACAAATAATGATAATGATTTTAATGATAATAATCATTAAAATAGCAAATACCTAAGAGGTCCATCGCATAAGATGGAGCTACATATATAATTTATAGTTTGTCAAATGAGAAAATATCAAGCATTAGGACAAAAGACACACGGATCATTAAATAAATTGCACGAACTTCAAACTAATCTTATTTCCTAGAAAAATTAATATTTCTTGCTACAACTTTGACCAAATTGTTAGTTATTTTTTAAACCGTGTGGCATAGTTATTTTGTTTATTTTGTAGCTGATGATAGGGACTTTAATTTACCACATGGTCCATGGCCCATAAAAAGTAATATCCACATGATTTGATATAATTTGTGTAACGTTATAGAAGGTTCGTATGTTTAAGAGTAATTTTCCCGTGTCCCGTTATTAACTGGTAGACTTTTTTTTAGTAAAAAAAGGTTAACGAGCCAGCTTGTAATGAAGTGGATTGTAATATTCCTAATCATTAGAGAATTGCATTTTTTTCTTGTTATAAGTTGTAACAAAATAATAATAAATATGGGTAGGATCTTGTATACACATATTATCTCAATAATTTATGTAAAAAGGGTCCCTTTTGCAGAACATATATAAGTATATATTTATATATATTACTACAATTTAAGATTACTAACGTAGAATAGGAATGCATGGTACCTATTTTGGCGATTCTAATTAATTTTAATTTGATACCTACTTTCATCTGTTTCCATGTACATCCAATTGATACTGTTTTTAATTAATTATACTTTACTAGCCAACTTCATTGGGCGTTACAATATAGTCTATAGCACTAGTGGATAGTGTATCCTTCCGATTGTGATAGAATTTTCATGATAGGTTTAGTATTTCCGAAGATTAGCCGGCACAAAAACCAATTACATTTACAAACTTTACCTTTTTATAATATGTATTGGTATAGATTACCATAAGCCACTTCTTTGACAAATAAATGTGCGCTAAGTTCCCTAAAGTTATGCACCCAACTACTGAACTTATAGGCTAAAGTTTAATTTATATTCAAACAAGACTTCTATAATAGTATTCCAATGTCGTTTCAATATTACAAATAGCATTAAGGAACGATAGGGATTAATAGTTCTTGAATAGAAATAGCTTTAAATTGTAATATAAATATTTGGTTAAACATGGACGATCTTTAAAAGCAGATAATTTATGTGGAATTTCTTTTGTGGGCGCCTGTGTTGTGTGATCGAAATATTGATTATTAACATAGGATTTTACACATATTGGTGCTTTTAATTCTATGGGATACATAAATAATACTGCTTATTAGAATCTACATAGTATGTATGTTTTGAAATTGTTCAAATTATGGTTAAGAAATAGAAATAGGCGAAGTCGTTATTGTTATTCTTCTATTGAAACCTTTTGTCACATAAATATTATACAAATTCTCGGAAAAAATATTTTCAAGATTTTGCGCGCGTGTACCACTATTGAGAAAAGACACGCCTTAAATTCTTTCATGCTTATCTGACCCTAGTTCTTTCCATCTTTTTAAATAAATGATTTTAATAATGCTACAATTGCCAATACTGATCATATAAATGTTATAATAACAAGGGTGTTGACTCGCCATGTAACAATAAACCTGATGTTGTCATCGGTCCATTAGCAAATTATTTTATTGCAACTATTTCTAGGCGCGACTATATGTTATCTTCCAAATCGCCCACAAAACAAGCTATTTAGAATGTCCTCTGCGTTCCGTTCGCCGAAATTCGGTAGCCAGTTGCCTTCATTATGAAGAATTAAGATGATAATTGGCAGTTAAAAGAAAAGTCAATATTCGACGAGTCTATTTAAATGGTCAGGCATTAAAAATGTAAGATATTATTATCGTTTGACAAAACGTCTTGAGCCCAATTTCTTTTTTTACCAACCTGATATTTCCAAAATGCCATGTCGTTAACAGTCTTCGGACGCAGTGATTTATTAACTTTATATTTCGGTGCTCACGTCGTGGTGTTGAATATATTTCATACGAAAACGATCAAAAATGTTAAGGCAGTTATTTCTGCACTAACGAATAATAAAATTTAATTCCGTTCCGACCGGCTCTGTAGGCGTGCTACAGCAAACATTTCAAACACTAATCTTCGAAGACAACACAGAACCGCCAAGTAAAGTGAAGTGCCATAAATTCAACATGTCATACATAAACCCACATGTTTACAGCGACCATTGTAGGGTCAAACTTAATTTATATCTTCAGGCGGTACAAGGAAAAGTTGCATGTTTTGTGTTCACTTTATTTTAGGACATTGTCGGGTGTCTCGTAAACTTAAGGACTTGTGGCCGGTTACCCAAAAAGGCTATATACATAATTGCAATTGGCTGTAGTAATTTCAAAAATTAAAAGAAAAATAAACACAGATAGTACGACTAAGTGTGATTGAAAAAAGGACCGACTCATCGTGAGTCATCATCATTAAATTTAAGAGCTCCGCTCATACTGATGGACTTCATATTGATGGAGTTTCCCCTATTTATTGTTAACTTTTTGTCCTGCATTCAATAACAAGGCAAAGAGTTAGCGATACAAGACAGAAACTAATAACATGACATTCTAGTTTTCATTTTTTTTTTTCGAATTTCTATATTTTGGTATTCCTTACTCTTTTACATACATACATACATTTGTTATTAAATCAAACCATATAACATTTCTTACTAAATCAAAGATTCGTATAAGGGACTGATATTGTATCTCTTTCTTCCCAAATAATATGGGAGCAGGGCAGGCAGATGATGATGATGATGATTGTATCTCTTTCTTCACGAGTGAATTATTTTTTCATTTCAATTCAATTTTATTTCAAATTTTATAATCATTGTCATCACCATTTTAGCATTCATTAGTTGGGACCTATGCCCATCAGTTAACTAATTGCTGGGCATAGGTCCCTTCAACTTCCAAGATGACTGGTTGGAAGCTACCTGCAACCATCGCCAACTTGCAACTGCCTATTGCTCTTCATTAGTTAAAAAAACATACATACAGTTCACGCCTTTTTCCATAGGGGTAGGCAGATACTACATTCTTCCTTTATTGGTTATTTTTTTATGAATTGAGTTGTCTTATAAGACAAATAAGAAAATTTAATCTCTTTATTAGTATTTCTAAACCGTCACGGCACGACATCCAACTTAATAACGAGCGTGATATGCGGATAACTATTTTGATAAGACTAAAAACGAAATTATGTCGTAAGCAGAGGCGAGGTTTCGTTGTTTATTGTTGAATAGTCATTATATGTAAATTGTGGAGTCGTGATGATGGGCAGACTGATAGTGACGAGGCAAGTTTCGCAAGAATGATAATTGTTACCAGGTCCCGTGTGGGTGCCGCACCTGTTATGATTTCCTAGCGTGATACAAGATTTAATATTTCATAAACGTGATTTTTTAATGCTTCGCTTTTGAGCATTCTTCTCATGTCTTCTGTGACTTCCGTGGCGTAATGGTCAATATGCCTGTCCATCTCTCAAGAGGTCCCATGTTCGATCCCCGGTGTTCAAAATTCAAATTGTTTATATATTTGTTATAAAATATGGTATCATTAATAACAACTGTATGATTTGTTTCTAATAAATATTTATTTTTAATAGTGTTGTTTCCAGAATTTTTTTTATTAAACTAACAAATTTCTGTTCAGAGCGTGTTAATAATTATTTTCCTTATGATTATGAAGCTGTTGTGTTAGTCCTATGACACAAACATACCCAATAGTTCAGTCACAATTTATAGTATCCGATTCAAATGACCAGTTTGAATATTGCATGGTCTCCATAAATTTCCGCATTTGTGTGGGTTCAGTGACAATGCGTCTAGACATTCGTCATTTCATAATGTTGATTTGTGAAATCAAATTAATGTCATATTTGATCAGAATGTCTTTTGAATTTTTGAATTTGAACGTATATAATCTAAATGTTAATTTATGCGAATGTCATTTGTTTGTTCTTATAGAGTAATATTTCACTTTAGTTTTTATAATAAAAATTAACTCAATCGAACCTTGTGATTCATCACAAATCGGAAAATAAACATTTTAAAAAGTAAAACTGGCAATCGGCAACGCTTCTATGACCCCTCGGGTGTTGCAGATATCTTTAGGCAGCAATAATCACTTAACATCACATGACTCGCCTTCTCGTTTACCTCTCTCCCATAAAAAAGCACATGTAGAGCAAGATTACCACCCGTTAACGTCACTTTAAGTAGGCAGGAGAATAAATAAAATTCGTATTTAAATCATGCTTAAAAATAATTAGTATTGTATATCTTGGTTACTAATGGCATCTTTTTACATAAAAGAAAGATCACTGACTGATTGACTGACTTACTCATTAATGGGGGTTGCAAAATTATTGGATTCTTGGACCAAATTATATATAAATGGCCGCGTTAAGTTAGGTACATGTTTGTTAGGTACATTGTTAGTTGAAGTTTTTTTCGGTACATAAATGTTCCATACTTCAATCTGTGCAAAAATTTGATACACAGGATCAATAACGTAACACAGAGAACAGCCAATTTTAAAGTTGGCTGGTGTTCGCATACATTTGGCTACATTCCGATATACCAGGTGGAGGCTAGTTGGCTCCTGTTGGTACCTCAATTTGGCGCTAGTGATCGTGTTTTATTTTACTGGGTTAGTAGCATTAGGGGAAGGTTAGAAGTTTTGAAGGTCCTAATTAAATTTAAACCTTATTCCTTTCTCCCACAGCTGAAAGTGTGTTGTATTCAAATCTTGTCTAATTTGCTTTGTGGGAATAAGGTTTTATGAAGACCAATATAAAGTGCAGCTTTCAGTTATCCGAAAAATAAATTTAAATGCAGTCCAGAGCAATGTATGTAGGATTTTAATCTTAATACCATATTTTGACGATGAATGTTACAAAAACAAGTCATATTTGTTTTACACCTTACGCCCTACTAAATATATATTATATAGTTTTAAAACTACAAATAAACTATGGAGGAATAATACTTTTTGACATATCATAATATTTTCTTGTCATAAAAATCTTTCTTTAAATCTTAAAAAGTATAACACAAGTTACGATTTTCATTAATTAGCCATTTAACTATATCTGAAGGTGCGGTAGCTACGCGACTTCAGTATAACAAATTAATTAGTTATTTTCTTAAGCATGATTTAAATACGGATGTCATTTATTCTCCTGCCTACTTAAAGTGACGTTAACGGGCGGTAATCTTGCTCTACATGTGCTAATTAAAAGCAACTCTTACACAATGATCCTGGCTGTCTCTTACGAGACGTGTACGTACACACACAATCCGACTGACTGGCTCAGAATACGTTGAAAGCAACAAAGTCATTGAATGCGTATTTGTTTTAACGCAAATCAAACCGGTTTTTACTTTGATCGTTAAAGTTTAGTTACATTGCTCTGTGTCTCACTACGTGTAGCGGTTTTAGCTTTCAGAGAGAAGCAATGGATGGATGGATGGATGTTAAATCTATAATTTAGTCGCATGCGGGCAATGATATTTTAAATTAGATACGCTGAACTTGATTCCATTAATATGATTATTAGCGTTTATAAATAATTAAAACTTTAATTATTTACATAATAGACATTAACATTTCAAATGTTGATTATAAATGTATATAATTAAATGAAGCTAGTATAGTATTATTATAGTAACATAATAATAATAACACAAGTTGCTGTTTCTTGCATTTTTTATGAATTTAATAAATTTTAAAAGATCGAATTACTAGGGCGTCAGTGCAAATAGTATGTTTTGCAATTCATATGCGTGTAGAAAAAGCAGCTAATGGGAATTTGCATGATGTGAATTAAGAAATGTAAATACTTCTGTATAAATGATAGGTCCAAGTAACAGTTCAATCATACATCAACCATCATACATCAACTTATTTATTTGAATCTCCATTTCTTCAATAAAGTCCATGATTCAGAAAATCGTAGCCATCGAGTTTTTTTTTTTTAATTTTAACTTGAGTGTGTTTGTCCTCAATCTTGTTTGATGGTAAAGCAAAGATGAGTTCTAAGGTGAAGCAAAAAGTGGTCTCTCGACTTTTGGCTCTATCTCGTCAAAGATAAAGACATGATACATTGTGTTTCAAACAATTATTTTCTAGATTAAAACGAGGTGTACAATAATACTCTTGTAAAATCTATTAATCACAGCATTTTTCCCGCGTTTTGTCTTCAGTTGGTCGCTGCCCTACGCGAGCGGAGAATGCAGTGTATCTTCCACTATTTAAATGTCAATGGAGTGTATTCAGAGGCGATTCAGCGATCGTAGCCGATAATCGCGATCACGGCTCGGACATTTCTTTCTTTTATCGGACGGCTGTTTGAGATAAAGCTGCAATAAATAATGCGTCGAAGACATGCCGGTGTAAAATATAGTCTGAATACATAATTATAAAATAATTTTACTTGAGCTGTAATTGAATAAAAGCGTTTTTTTATTAGAAGAAGATGCACGTATTGTCTTTAACTTTGAATATAATTATTACATAAATCAATATGTTATAGAGTACCAAGTTATTTAATATTATTACTTAGTTTTCAAAAAGGTATGTGGTTTAGCCAGTTAAGTTTCAGTTCAGTTAAATCCAGACACAAATATTGTTTGGTTTGATTAACAATGCAAGTGGTTTCTTTTTGCTATAAAGGCAAAAACTCATCATAATCATTTAGCATCATATGTGTTTTGTATCTTCTTTATGGTGTACTAAAAAGGGGGCTGAGCATAGGCACTTTTATCCGTGTTATCTTTCTGTAACCTTCCCTAATTTATGCCGCGGTACGTGCGTTCAGTCAGTTGCACTTCTCATTGGTATAATGCTGTAATTATGCCTTGCAAGACCTTATTTATGGCGTAGACTTCAAAGGTAATCGCCAGTTAATTGGTAATTGTTTTGACGTAATTAATTACACATAATTTAATTGGAGACATTTCGGCTTGTATAACAGATCATGTGGGGAAAATTATTTGTCACTGAACTTATTTTAAATTTATGGTTAATTAAACAAAATTAGCGAAGAGATCAATCATAAAATTATTAATATATGAAACCAAATGCGTAATATATTCAAAATAAACTACATAAATCTATCAAATAATCGATACCATATTTTATTTTCACTATTTATTACAAAATTTATTGATTTACACACTAAGACGATGATAATATTAGTTAGGCAGTTAAAATCGACATAAAATCGATTAACATTATTGAGCTGTCAAAACGGTTATAAACAGCGATGTTATCAATTCGGTATTCAATTTTTCTAAGAATATTAGGGATGTATCGATAACGGATCAGGATATTATGCGCGCCGCGTCTCCGTCTCGAGTTGTTCCTGTGAATCTAAAGTTTTGGAGCATTCACCTCACGAACATATACGGGATGTCTTGCTAGGGACGTCACCAATAAACTATGCCGTTATAGGATCTTAATTATTCAACGTTTATGTCATAAAATGTATAATATATTCATTCCTTTCCAGTTACCACTACGCGCCATTGATTAATTTGACTACTCATTCAAATTTATGATTCCGAAAATGTATAATAAAATTAAATTTTATTTAGTTAACATTAAAATCAAGGAACATCATGGTTAAATAATTATAATGGATGTATATTTTTCTTTAAATGAAGCAAAATTTTCAAAAATGTTTCCTTACAAACATTTCATTTTATAACACTAGCTGTGTATCTGCGACTTCGTCAGCGTAGGATAGCGGTTTAGCCGTGAAGGCGGAAGAGACATAATTGACATACAAACACTTATTTTTTTTTAGCATTTTTCATACAAATAAAGAAGGGTAAGTAAAATTAATGTTTTATTATATAAAAGAAACGGGTAATGCCGCTTTTTCCACCTACTGAGATAGTGTTAATGGCCTATACAACCTAAAATTAATAATAATTAGAGTGGGCGCCTATAGTATTACCTTTTTTTTACGGGGGGAATTCTTCATGGACTACCTCCGCTTGGGGAAAGGCGGAGGGGTGTGTCGGCCTCTTATCGGCTAAAACCACCCTGGTGTCCTCGCACGTGCGCGCGGGGCCGCGGGAATCCAGATTATAGTAGGCCTATAGTATTACCTACGCTAAGTTGCTAAATCTAATTTGATACCTGAATAAGCTTTCAGACTAATAGACTAATCTTAGCGGTAGCAACCCTGGAAATAACTAATGGCGTTGATATACCGCCTCTGACACCCCTATAACTATATTTACGACTCGATACATGTATCATTGTATTTTATATCGAATCGGTATTCGGAATATGTCCTCATCTGTTAGAGGAAGTTTTAAAAAGGGGACGAAGTGGTTTTCGGTTCGTTTGGCCTTCGCGGAAGCAAATGGAAGTTAAGTATGAAATTGTTGTTTCTTTGAACTTGGAGGTTGTTTAAGTTCAAGGTCATAGTTCCTCATTTATTTATTTGCACAAATTTCGAGATTAATTTCCATGAATCTCGAAATTTGTTTATTGCATTATTTAATTTCCTTTTTTTTTTGGTTTAGTTAATACTGTAGCATAATTGCATTATTTTACTATAAATAATGAAAAGGGATATTTACGGTATTTTAAAATTAATACTATTTTAGTATTTTTGAAGATTCACACATCACACACAGCCCTTAGCAGTCCACTGCTGGACTATGGGCCTCCTCCATATCGGAGGGCTGTG
>JADGIL010011241.1:0-16683 GCA_020352625.1 Cactoblastis cactorum | reverse complement strand
TATATTCTACTCTGCCGTCACCACACGGCTAATTGAAGATTCAATTAAATTCAATTAACATATGACCATCTTAGCGCATCTAGCATATATTTATCTATGTTCTATAAAAAGTGTCAAGTATCTTATTAAATCATTTTCACATTTAACATCGTAAATAAGGCACTTACAACATGTCGCGTTGATTAAATCAACTACGCGTCTAGGTAATTATAATTTTCACCGTCTTTAGCTTTACAAATCGCTCACAAAACAGGTCCAAATTAACGTTATTTGTAAGCCGGTATCAGCAATGATCAAATCATACCGTGGCGAACTGATTTAACTCCGTTGTCAGTCATTACTGATATGTCACGTTAATCTTTTTGAGCTGCTATCGTCGCCTAGGTATGGTCTTACTGTCAGCGAGGAAGAAATATTTTATTTAAAATTTATGACTATGTCTTAATATCTTTTTAATTTTAAAAAATTAATAAATGCTTGTGTTCTGTACAGTAAAATCAATGTGCATTGGCTCATTATTTACAAAGTTTATATATTCCTATTTTGGAACTATTTCTGTGCAGGCAACTTGCTCTTTAATTCTCGTAAATAGGCAAATTTAATGTTCGTTATAGTATTCAACAAGAATTAAATAGGTACATTTAATTCTTTTGGTTTTGATTATTTTTACGTTCACCTACAAAACATGCATCCAGAAGCAAGGCAGCGTAAAATCCACTGCTTACTTTTCCAAAATTATAAAAGTTTATTGACCCATTTTATCCATAAAATTACCCAATTTTTTGTAAAGATTTAAAGTATTTCAACGCTATTCGCTAATAATGTGACTGTACCTTAAACTAGTCGGACCCTTTGATGCCGTTACAATCATCTTATGGCTTCGTAGTCGGATTAACTAAAAGGCTGTTATGTAGACACGACCCAAGTGACCAGCATCCAAGTTGATTGGATTTGGAAATTAATAAATTGATTTGTATTTGAATCGACACTGAACTAGCGGCTTAGTTACAGTAGAGACTATATACGGCCGGATCAAAATAATTTAATTTTGAGAGCAACTATCAATATGAAGAGTAGATATTTCTTTGATTTTTATGAATCGGGCAGAAAGTGAGATTAATAACTGTAATACTGATTAGAAAAAGAGCAAAGTTAAAGTTAGGTAAAAATAATCTACCTTGTGCTGAAGCAGTGTACCTCTAGAATATTTCTAGTTATATATACTAATGCCTGCGTCTTCGTCCGCGTAAATTTTACGAAAAATTATATCCCTCGGGAACCATACATTCGGGATAAAAAGTAGCCTATCTTGTGCCAAAATTCATCCAAATCCGTTCAGTAGTTTTTGTGTGATGCGTGTGCAAACATACAGATAGACAGACAGAAAAAAATTCTAAAAATAATAGTTTTGGCTTCTATAGGCCCTATAAAGAGCCCCATATATTTTATTCTTGAATATTTCCCATGTACAGACATAGCTCAGTTACAATTTTATTATATGTATGTATATATACATATAATAAAATTGTAACTAATTAAAATAAAACAATAGAAAACTTTAAGGCTTTTGTTACAAAATCCATGTTTATTCAGAATAAATATATTTTTTTCTTAATTTTAGAAGTTAATAAAAGTAACAAATCCATACATTGAAACGTTAGTAATTAATAAAAATAGACAGATACGAATAAAAAATGATTGTTTATCATGCTAAGAACGTACATTCATTATGAAGTCGTTCGAAGTATCCGAGTCAAACTAATAACAGAAAAAGCCAAGAATTACTAACGTTAATTTGAATATTAATTCTCAATAAGTATGCCCGTTATCAAAACATTCTTCAGAGTTTCTAATAAATGTCCAAAAATGCATACAGACGGTCCATCTCGCGTGAGTCGGTAGGAATCCAAGATTATATCGGAGCTTAGAATTTTGTGAGTTATAGCGCAATAAATAAAGATACCGTTGTGACACCTAGATACGTCAGCGGGAACATAGCAAATGTTGTAGAATGTTCGGTTATTAGAAAACAATGCCTCGTGATAGCTGCAAACCAGAAGTTGGACATTGTACATATATAATAGACTTACAAGATGGTGCGCTTGTGATAGTTTTTGTTCATAAATATTTCAAGATATGGACAAGTCTTAAAAACTTACAGTGGCAAAGATACATCAGTAGTCTATTTTTAAAATATTGTCATTACAAAAACATATACGATTTTGTTCTAAAGTTTAGCTTAGTCTGTTTTGAAAAAAATATACTGCAGTATCATTTATTTTTATATTAATCTGATTTTTAAACGTAATTAATATTTGAATAATAAAGATCTCATTCCAAAATAAAACTATCACACCAAGTTCAAAGATCTTAAATAATTTATTACATTCGTGCTCAAACGCATTTAACAAAATTGTTTTCGCTATTTCCCACATTCACTCCTTTTATATTTAAAACTAAATTTAAAACAAAATACAGATGAAAAATTACATTTTGCAATGAACAAAAAAAAAAAAACAATACTTTTCGATTTTTAACGCCAGGTAAGTTAACCTTTTGGTGAATATATTGTGACCGTAGGAACTTCGCTAAACTGTTTATTTTCTTTGTTCGAACACCGTGAGAAGGTTTGGCAGAAATGTGCTAATGGTCGACAGTATAACACTGATAGTGTCCATTATAAATATCTAACATCGATTGTTCAATTCAGACAATTCTGAGGTGCAAATTCCCCCAAATGTACTTTTTTTAAAATTTTATTACAATTTGAAATGACAGACATTTATTATTACTAGGTGAATTACAGGGATGACTACCGCAAGGCAATTCGAAGTAAAAAGCACCTTATATACTCCTAAATTCCAATTAAAACCTTAATCATTATCAGCCCACATATTTGCCCACTGCTGGGCGAAAGTGACCCTTTTTCGCATTAGATCTCAAGATCCAGTGCCAGTAATATGTTTAAATGATGCATAATGGGGTTTTAGCCATAATACGACCAGATGACTTAGTGAATTTCTTCCTGACACTCTTGCTTCTAGCCCGTAGGCAACAAATAGTTAACGTAGAAGATGAATGAGGCCTACGTCATAAAGTTTAACGGGAGGGATTGCTTGCAGATTTTTCTAAAAAACTACTACTTTATAAATTAAGGATCGCTTAGGATTAAACACTGTCGACAATCAGAAATTTGTAATATAGCAGGATACTTTAAGTTTAGAACATTAAGTTGCACATTGTCTAAGAAAATAATAAATTATTAATAAAGTCCTCAACTAAAAGATATAAGAATAACAATAATCGTGAAACCAAAGAGACATTCACATAGTCCCCAACGCGTAAAGTCGACACATGAGATGTCAGCAGAAAATTGGATTTCTTAAAATAAATATTATTTCGCTTACATCCAATCGAAAAGGATTTTATGATAATATATCAACAATTATTTCTGATAAGGTACATATTCGCGTGTCATGTAGAATGATGCCAAAAAGTCGAATGTGAGATGCGACTTAGCGCCCACAAAAGATTTAAATTTAGTTAACGGATTTTTTTTTAATTTTGCATCTTCATTTCTGTGTGACAGTTGACGGTCAGGTAACAATCCTTGTTATATATTTGAATGACACTTTCCATCTTCAATTTAAACAACCTTGCGGAGTTTCAATCCTTCTGTGTCCTTTGTTAGCTTTTAATCCTGTAAACCTGTGCCTTTGATACTCAGCGATGGCATTGTGCCATTATGTTGTTAATTGTTGTTAATTCATCGTCTTTATCTGCCTCGGTTTACTTTCTCTTGTTAATCTCTTTTGCGATTTGCTCGCTTTAATTGCTATATTATTAGCCTTAGAAGATTTTTTGTGATCTTTATTAGGTTTTATTGGGATTTTTGTCTACCAAAATTTGTGTTTTAACCGCATATTGATTTTTTCTTGTAGACTATATTCAGTATTCATTACAAACGAAAATTTATTCAATATGTTAACTTATTTTCTTATTCATGTATGTGGGTATTCATTTTTTCATAAAACATTAACAATATTACTATATTGTTAATGCAAAATTCATTCATGTCCTTAAAAATAAGGCATTTATATGGTACGGCTGGTCATTAATAAGATTACCCTCGCAAGAGGTGGTCTGAATTTTGCATCAATATGTTGATTTGATGGCCGTTCTTAAGGTTTTATCATATCTGATATTTAAACAATTCCGCAGATCAAACTAAAATTGAAGGTATGTATATTATATTACCTGATAAAATTATTATCCTTTAGCTAGCTACAGACTTTATTATGGTTTCTAAATATGTCTTATATATTATGGAGAGACAGTACCACGTCTTTATTCCTTATGGGGTAGACAGAGCCAAGAGACGCGAGACTCAAAGAGCAACAAGTAAAATGGGGATACAAACGTAATAACAGGTTGCTAGCCCACCGCATATGGAAAAAAAACCAAAAAGTTTTTATTTATAAATTTACAAGGGTTTCTTATGTTAGATGGAACTCCTCTGTTAAGTTAGAAAAACTTGTGTTAGAGGAGTCCCCTCTTCTCTATTATGAGGAGGACCCCTGTTTTTGGTTCCTCGATTGCCTTTTCCAATCTGAGTGGGAAGAGTAGCACTGCACATTCTAATATCTTATTTATGCGAAATACCTTTTTATACGTCTTGATAAAAACATGCGAATGTTCTAACTTACCCACGCTATATATGGTAGCATCCTTACCTGCCAATATCAAGTTTCGTAGGCCACTGCTAAGTGACTAAAAGAATGTATCAAGTCGTAAAGGGATTCGAACTTTATTAGTTTAGAATGAAAGTGTTGTCTACCTAGAGGGGTAAAAATTCTTTAAAAGGTGCGACATTGCTAATTTTATTATTGCAAGATCTCAAGATTGGTACTATTGATAGATACAATTGATCGATACTGTTATGTTATGTATAAAGAATCTATAGAACCTTTTAGAGGAGTTATTAATGAAAATAGTATAAGCAATAACTATGTTATTTTTTTGTACAATTTATTAATGCCATCCATAAGAACAAAATAACATTCCCATCCAACTTAATTTGCTACTAATTAATTCTGATGCTCCCGCGATCTCAGGACTTATATCTTAAGAATAAAAAATCATCAGTCAAGACTTCTATTTTCAGAACTAATCCTAGTATTATACATAAATGACCTACTGTTTCATACACTTAGAATACTGTACTTAGTAACTAGAATTACTATTACTAATACTTAGAATTATCTTATTTTTCATTTAATCAGCTGATTCAAACCCGTACTTTAGAACAAATTTTCAAAACAAGAAGGATACATAAAGAATAATTAAAGAAGGCTTATTGGTGGAATTTTAAATTCAGATTATATTGACAGTTGCTAGACCATCGTCTATGAAAGGAGGCAATAATAAAAAGGTATTATTTGAGTCTGCATATTGCTGAAATTTAAAAAAATAAAAACACACTAGATGGACGTCAAATGCACTGAAGTCTCGAAAAAATAAAGATGAGGCTGCACTTTATAAAACACCACCTTTTACGTACCCTAAAGGGCTTAATACGAATATAATGTTATCCGCCCACACACTTCCTAAAAACATGACTTTAATATGGAAACCGTGTAACCGAGGTTCTCGTTAATTCTTTAGAAATTAATGCGTCAGATCGAGGTTAATTTATGCCTTCTTTATTGTAAAAAGTCGCATATTAAATATAATTCTGCTAAACGGATCAGGGCAAAGTTGTTTGAAATGATATATCGACTGTTGTTGTGTTAAAATTTACTGATAAAATTTTAAATAAAGTTATATAAGACGCGTTAAAAGCTCTGTTAATTATATCGAATTCGGAATTTTTGCCATAAAACTGAGCTTTTACTTCTTTATATTAGATTGTAATGATTTAATGACTTTACTCAGCATCAGAATAAACAAATGAATACCTATATCGATTTAGTTTTATTGTTTAAAGAATATATATTTTTTTAAATTAATATCTATATATTGATCTTAGATTAAGACAGTTCTGACAAACAGTAATTTATTTATTTTGCTATTGGTATTGCTGACATATTTCAGTTGTATCACTATGTTTATAATATTTTTTATTAAAGTTATAAATCACTAGCGTCAGGCTCATTCATTCCTTTTTATTCCAGACTAGTTAATGCTCGCGATTTTGTCCGACCAATGAATACTGTAATATCTTGTCAGCCCCTTGCTCGGTTACAATAAATTATATCCCTCGGGAACCGTATATTTTTCCGGCATAAAAAGTATCCTATCTTTTAATCTAGGTCATAGTCCATCGCTGTGCCAAATTTCATCCAGATCCGTTCTATAGTTTTTGTGTGATGCGCGAACAAACATACAGACAGACAGACAAAAATGCTAAAAACAATCGTTTTGGCTTCTACAGGCCCTATAAAGAGCACCTATATATGTTTTTCTTAAATATCTCTCATGTACAGACATAAATCAGTTACAATTTTATTATAAGTATAGATTAATAAAACTGTGCTTAGTGGTGAATAATGTAACGGGAAAGCTTATTTTGAATATATAGAGAAATATAAAAGCCCTTTTTGCGTAAATATTTTTTACAATATTGTTGATTGAATTTATTTCAAACTGTCTAAAATAAAGCCTGTCGATTCAAAAGCTTTTTTAAAAAGGAATTAATTATCGTAATTAATATTTATTTGAAAGTATCAAAGTACAAATGTTTCAATAAAAATACTTATTAATATTTTTGTAAGGGGCCGGATTTAATCAAAGCTCATTAGGGGCGTGTTTTTAAAGGAATATCAAACTCCAAATATTGATGAAGACAGGATGAAATGCTAAAAAGTTGTTATTAATGACCGGTCCCATAAAAGACTATATTTATGTTTGACGTCGTGTCCCACAAAAAATATTCATATTTTTAGAATATTATAAAGGGTCTTTATGAAACTGTAGTATTTGGTTGCTAAATATGCTTATATCTAATATTAAAAGAGAAAAAAAATTAAATAAATCAATATGTTCATATTTTCCAGATAGTTATTATTTTACATATTAATATGATAATCTTTTTTACTTTCTTCTGTTAAAAACATATTATAATTTATTAAAATTATTTTATATTATAATTTATTAAGTCTTCTTTTCATTCTAATAAAATCTTCATTCCAAAAATTAGCAAGCCACAATTCTATTCCCTATTCTATTATTAATGAAACTAATCATAAAATTTACTTAGCAAACATTTTCAGGCCACAATCAAAATGCGACTAAATCGGGGTCCGGTGACATTAATTGCTCAGGATTTAATTTCTCAGTGGGAAGTCTCTGAGGTCATCAAAGTTAGGGCCCTGAAGTTTTTATGTGAGTTTCATTAACTAGCTGAGGATCAACTCAAATATAAGTCTGAATTGAAAATAAAATTGTTTATTGCCCGTGATGTTTTATATTGGATACGTATTTCAAATTACTGAATCAAAAACAAAATCAATTTTTTTTTTTATTCAAGTAGGCCAAATGTTGAATCGTCATTCTGCTTTTTCTTTATTAATTGCAAAGCTACAAACAACCAGCGTATTGAAAATACCACTACCTACTGAGAAGAACACGCCGAAAGATACTCGACAGTATTCGTCCCTACAAACCTGTGAGGCTAAAAATAAAAAATTGAACTTATAAAATAATAACAATGCGAAGAAAAAATGACTTTGATACATAATTTCATCAGTAAGCTCCCCAATCAGCTAAGCTATGAATTTAGTTTAATTTATTGGCTCTATCTACCCCGTAAAAGGTAAGAACATTATCTGAGAGATCCTAGACAGCATCACTCAAAACATTTTGACGGAAATAATTGTACTAAACTTTGATGATGATTAGAACTACAAAATTAATCATAACCCTATTGCATAGCCAATTAACTATGTAGCAGATCTACCTACATGACAAGATGACTTGATCATGACTTGTAATATGAATACCTTGGTTATAATTGTAAATTTTGAGGTTTTAGGTTCGTTTTCCAACTCCAGTTAGGGCTTATTTAACCATTAATGTGAGAACATAAATTTCTCGCCAAAGTTTCGATCAATTTGAATGGGACGATAAAATTGTGTTTTATGTACTTCCTTAGAATTAGACTGTGTTATTCAAAATGTTACTTTATTTAGTAGTTAGAATATAATACCTAACACAATGCCAAAATTATTTTTGGCATTATATTGGCATATATTATTGGCAAATATAAAACATTTTTGCATATAAATAACATAAATAAATGTACTTGTAATAAAACTATAAACATGACATCATGACGACCAATGTCACGATGTTTTTCTTCTTGCAGCGGAGATAAAGGAGGCATGCAACTAAATCAAAAAGTACTTTATTTGTTAATTGCAACGTATAAACTACAGTTTTTTTAGAATATTACTACATTTTTTTTAAATTACTTTAACCGACTTTCAGTACATTTTTATTGTACACTTTACGAAAATTTTATAACAGATGTCAGTTTTTGATTTAATAAAGTAATTACTTTTTTCTTATGGCAGAGGGAGGCAAACGAGCAGGCGGGTCACGTGATGTTAAGTAATCACCGCCGCCCATAGACATCTGCAACACCCGGGGGGTTACAGGAGCGTTGCCGGCTTACTGTTTAAATTACAAATCTTAAGATATTACTTTAGTTCAGAGGTCTTAACTTTTGCAAAGAGGTGGTTAAATTATTATAATAAACAAATATCTTGGTAGATTTATATGTCAAAAGCCGACCCGTGCCCACTTCCTTTCCTTTCCTTTTGTGATGCAATTATGTAAAATAATAGAGACCAACATTTCGTTTTTTCGTCTGTACCGAACCGTTTAGTCAGCGCACGTCGGTAATTTCCGCTAACAATATACATATGCGATTATATTTGTCTGAACTTCTTGTTCAATCATAATAAAAAATAGCCTTTTTTTCATGATCAGTTAAGTATTTCTGATGATTAGCCCTTACAAAGAAACAAACAAACAATCAAAGTTACAAACTTTACCTATTTATAATATTAGTATAGAAGATAATATAATCGCATAACTCCAATGATGGTTAGCCGGGCTAAGACAGGCATGCAACAACGAACGTTTGTCGTAGCTTGCGGGTGCAATTCTCATATAGAAATTCCATTCACGCATTTTAGTCTAGGAGCTAGATTCCAGACGAATTATTGTTTATTTTCATAACATTACCCTGTTTGCTTTGTATCTGACCATGAAATATATCACAAATATTTTTCTTAGTAGTAATATTTTGCATTATATTTGTGTTTTATTTCTTGTTGATTAATAAAACATTGCATATTGATGTCAATGTCTTTAATTAATAGAATATGTAACGAAAAATATGAATGAGTAGTCATTAAAACGAACCTACACAGATACACACGTAGTCCACATTAATACTTTAAACGTGAAATTGTGTTTGTTTGTCTGTCTTTAACGCCAAAAAGGAGCATCGGATTAGAGAGTTTTATATGGATATAGTTGAAGGGCTGAAGTGTGACATAGGCTACATTTTCCTATTCCCTCCACCCACCCTAAAATTCAATCGAATGGAGGTAGTTTAATATGAATTATAAAATCCGTTATATTCAGCAACTTCTTATACTTATCAACTGTTTACTAGGTTATCATATTTTTCCTCTCAGCTCATAGCAAACAACACGTTCATGTTATTAGCATAATTCCAGCTAGGTATTGTCTAAAGTTGACAAAGAGTTAACTCAAGCGTAGAAATTACGTGAATAGGGTTAATTATATGGGAGAGCTCTGACATAAAGCCGATAAGTCTCCTCATCAGAGTTGCGTAGCGTACATTATGGTACAATCAACCGCGTGTCTATAGTGGCCCTTAACTATCGAACTGTAAATATATTTATACATATAACATAGTAGCTTTTTCCCGCGACTACGCTCACGTCAAATTCGGGGGGTGGGGAATAGAAAAAGATAATAAAAAGCCTATGTTACACTACAGCCCTTCAACTATTTCCATATAAAAAAAACACACTGATCCTTTGATCCGTTTGACGTGAAAGACGGACAAAAATACACATTTCACATTTACCTATACATTATTAGTATAGATTATGAGAAAGTGAGAAAGACTTTACTTTTTTTAACTTAACCTTACAGTTAAATTAACTGAAATTAAATCATAAATTATTCAAACACATAATTAACATAAAACCAACAAATTTAACAATCAAAATTTGTCAGTAGACAACTTTCAAAGAAAATCTTGAATGCAAAACTTCATTCTGTAACCCTTCTGATTACGATCCAGTTTACGCGAAAACACGGAAAATCAACGAACTTTTGGCATTAAGAGCTCGTCAAATCGACAAGTTTTCTGTTCGTTACCGGAATGAATATAAAGTGGCATTAATTTTAAAACGGCTAAGCCACGCTTTTTACAATGTTAGGGAATGTAAAAAATTTTTGCTACTACAAATTTTATGGATAGACAAAACTTTTAATGTCTTCGATATATTATCGTTAATCTGTATCAACATTAAAAATTACCAAAACATAGCTTCTTTTAATTCGTACTTGCTGTGCTTCAGGCATTAAAATCCATACTTCCATACTAATATNNACTGAAATTAACGTGAGTAAACCGTGGATACACTAGTAATATACTATTGTCATTAAAACGAACGTACACACGTAGTCCATACTAATATTTTAAATGTGAAAGTGTGGTTGTTTGTTTGTCCGTCTTTCACGACAAAACGGAGCATGGATTAGTGTAATTTCTTATGTGGAGATAATTTAAGAGCTGGAGAGTGGCATAGACTACTTTTTGTCTCATTTTATTTCCCTACCCCCTGAATTTGACGCGAGCGAAGCTACAGATTAAAACTAGTGTTATATACAAATTACTCAAATTTAGTTATCTTCAAAGTAAGCGAGAGTTTATTACGGGATACTAACGCGACGATGCTACATTTTAATACATATTTGAATTAACATCTCAATGTCAGTCAGATAAAGATCCATCAAAATCTGAGAGAGATTTGAACTCGAGACCTCTTGAATTAGAGTTTATTAAATTATTCAGTGGGCCTAGTAACTAAGAATAAAACATATTACATTTTATGAGTAAACTCAGACTACTGACAAATTTTTTAATAATAATGTAAAATTCTTTATTAAATTAGTGATAATTATACTACGATATATAGAAACGTTCAACAATCGGTCCCCAATCCCTTGCACAGTGCGGGATTAATATTGCAACAGGCGCTACCAGGTGGCGCTGTGGCCAAATTGAAAATTGCCGACGTCTCGTTCATCGCAATTGCTGGAGCCCGCTGGTCTTCGGTGATATTCGATGCATATGCATGCATGTAATTGTTTGTAACTGATACAGGTTTAATAACTAAAAAGAGGAAGAAATAATATATATTTTTTTATTAATTTTCTCATGGATCTAAAACATAAGTACAGTTATTCCTCTTAATCATGTTTTGATAATACAACTACGTACTTTTTATGATTTATAGATAGATTTATTTATGCGAATGATTATTACACAGTCATACAATTTGTTAAGAGGATATGTTTTTAAAAAAGGCAAAAATTGACTAAAAAAAAATAACTTTGTTTACCTATATACTTTTAGTCATGAAAATTTGTGTACGTACTATTTAAATTTCAAATTAAGACATCATATATTATAGAATAAATTAATAATTATGATCTTCAATCTGAGATTGAAATATATTTACAAGAAATATATTTACAATCTTAACAGTTTTTTGAGAGCTGAATGAAAATATAAATAAAACAATCACTCTACCATCTACGTGTTACTAAAGATATCACTTACTATATAAATAATTTAAACTAAATTAATTTATTATCATTATTCATCATCATTCTCGCCTGTTGTTGGCCTGCGAATAATGATGACGAATGATCGATTAATAATCGTATCACAATCTAGAGCAGACCTTATTATTGGTTACTATATCTAACACAGGTGGTATCTTCAGATCCTTTCCGATTTCTTCGGCTTCTTTAACTGTATCTGGTAGTGAATTGTCAGCTGTATCCGGTACAAGGAAGGTGATCAAGCCAGCTACTAACGATACTCCTCCGAATACTAGAGACGGTAAGCCATGCCAATAGTGTATCTGAAAATAAGAGCGGCATTGGTTTTGTCGTATCGCTTTTTCGTTGATTTACATCGGGTATTAACTAAATTACTAAAACTAAGATAGATGCCTGTAGCATGAATGGGCCAGCGGTTTTTATAGGCCGGCAACGCTCCTGTGACCCCCCGGGTGTGGCAGGTGTCTATGGGCGGCGGTGATTACTTAACATCACGTGACCCGCCTGCTCGTTTGCCTCCCTCTGTCATAAAAAAAGAAGATGGTTGGATAGGTTACGATACTTAAATAATTTAATAAAAAGGTTTAAAACTACTACCGTATGTTGAAAATAGATTCATATAAAATAAATATTTGAAGTCAAAGCACACAAATTGAGTTTTTTTTTATGTCAGAGGGAGGCAAACGAGCAGGCGGCTCACGAGATGTTAAGTGATCACCGCCGCCCATAGACTACTGCAACACCCACGGGGTTACAGAAGCGTTGCCGGCCTGTAAAAACTTCCGCCCTNNTGGCTCCATACCACTATATAAGTTAGCGTCAAACTCAATTCGATAGGTTTGAGTATTGTATTGTGGGTCACTAACAAAATGACACTATATATTAAAAATTAGTTACATATCCAAGACCAGGACCAGGTTTAACCATTATAACCTAGCCGAGAATCGAACCGGAACTTCTTGGTTTGGAAGCAGGAAATTTACCACTACGCCAAAGAGGTCGTGGTCGTTTTGGGAAACTACTTTGCAAAAATAATCTTACAAATCATATTGTTGTTGGTTTACTAGACATGCAAACTTATTTGCTTCATTGTATTACTATATGTAGATGCTTCCCTTAAATATTATAATTTTGCCCTTATTCTACAAAATTTTCTGTGCAGCATATTTTTCAAGCAAAGGCAATTAGCTAACCGCAGTAATATAACGTCCTGTCGCATTTAACTATGACATACTATTTTCTCAAGGGACGCTGCTCGGACCCACGGTTATTTTTAACTAAAAATAGATATAAAATGAGCGAGGGGCGATGCTGTTATAAAGATTGAATCGAAACAGACTGACGTTAATTTTGTTTTGACTTAAACGACCGGTGAAGGAACGTTCTATAAAAATCAGTTTTTACCCACAATATAATGTATGTATTTGTTTTAATAAGAAGCAAAAAATATACATATGTATTCGTACAAAAACTATATACAAAAGTAGATATATACCTTTTTTTTATAATATACAATAACAAATTCTTACTTTTTTATAATTTCAGGTGTAATAAATAGCATCATCTATACTCTTCCTTTATACAATCTGTTGGTAAGAATTATCCTACTTAGAGATCTGACTCCAACTACATTCAAATTAATTACAAAATGAAGTTATAAAAATAAATAAATTTAATGTAAAATACCCAACAATCCACTTTAGGCTTATAGTTTAGGCTATAGCCTCTTTAGTTTAGGCTAATTATAATTAGCCTAAACTACAAGAGTAAAAGTAAGAACAAAGATGAGAATCGAATCTTAACTTACCAATAAAGGAGTTTGAGGAGCGATGATAGATCCAATTCTTCCCAATGAGGAGCATAATGCATGCATAGAATTCCTGGTATAGGTCGGGAACAGCTCTGAAGTAAACATGTACGTGATGTTGAAATAGAAGGAGGACATCAGCTTGCTAGCCATATACATGATTAGGGACAGCCAGGACATGTCTAAAAAGTTAAAAAGAAATTGTCAGAACAAATAACAATTAAAGATAATATTTTTACGGAGTTATATGGCCCAAAAGTGGCCTGAAAATGATAATGAGGATAAAACTACCTTAATAAAGATAATAGAAAGAGGACAGATGTAAAGATAAATCAATAAGAAAGAATGTAGTAATTTTTTTTATCTCAAGTTATAATAAACATGAAAACAACATTCATAATATATAAACATCTTCTCGTCTAATTTTTACGAAAAAAGTTCACTATATACTCACTGCCAGGCAGGAACGGGTGAGCCAAACATAAGATAGCTCCAACTAAAAATGACGTGATCAGTGGCATTTTTCTCTTAAAGTAATTTTGCGATATTAAAAAAATTAAACTTGCTGGCACGTCCATCAATGCCGTTAATCCAAAATTGACGTACTTGTTGCCTTTTAAAGATACAGAATTGATTGACAGACCATAAGACACAAAAGTTGAGGTGATCCACCAAACCAGGCAAATGAGAAACCTCTTAAATATTATCTTTGATTCAAAAGTCATCTTTAGTAGATTCAAAAAGTTTACATTTTGTTCCTTCTCGCATTCTAGTTTTTCCAAAGACATTTTGTCTATCTTCATTTTATTTTTTTCAGCCGCATTTTCTATAATTTTAAGGGCTTTATCTTTCCTGCCTTTTATGAGTAGCCATCTTGGACTTTCATCTATCGAGTAAAGGTAGGCAAAGAACAATAGAGCAGGCATGTATATAACTCTTAGGAATGTTCTCCAGTATGTAAACTTCCACGCTGCAAGGGAAACCAAAATTCCTCCAAATGGATATCCAAATGAACACAAAACGAAAAATAGCAGTCGATTTCGTGAAGATACTATTTCGATTGCTGTAACAATATAAAATGTGGTGAGTATTTAAATATATGAGTTAGACCTTAGACAAAAATATCATCATTATGAAAAAGTTATTTATATTTTTTAAAATCGTCTTATATAATATTTATACACCCTTTTCTCTTTGTTAGCGAACCCACAGATAAATTTATTTCTGTGCCGTATTGCTTACAAAAACAAATCCAATTGTACACGATGAAAATAGAATAAAAATGTTGATTCTGATTCTATTTAAAGAATATTATTTTTATTATCATTTTTTTTTCTTTGATTAAATGTAATTCAAGTTTGTAGTTTCGAGATTTATTATATCTAAAGCATTTACAAGGTTAATGTTAAATTATATAAAATATATTATTTTCTGGCATTTTAAAATTTTGTATTTTTACGTCGCAACACCCATACAGGGTAAATGTACATTTATTTTTATAATACTTATAATTTGTAAAAGTATGTAAGCGAAAAATAAATAAAAATAAAATGTGCCCAATCAACTATCCCCATTTTGTCTGTTTACTTACTAATTTTCGTAATTAACTTACTTAATATAAACATAGGAGAGCAGCAATCCCCTATAGCTCCTTCAAGAAACTCCAAAACAATGAACAGCCAATAATTTGATGTGAAGCTCCGAGCCACACCGAACACTCCACCAAGCAATCCAGTGATTACTATTGACAGCTTCCTACCTAACCTTAAAATAGGCAAAATTTGCTCTTAAAATAAAAAATAAATAGAAGTATTTAGTAGTATTTTTTAATCAAAGTAATCAGGCAAACAGTCAAGCGCCTTCCTAACCAATGAAGAAGATGGTTAATAATGTAGACTATTTTATAATACATATAAATTAACAATACATAAATAACATAAAATTGTACACATTTTACTATATTTAGGATATTTACATTCAAAATAACAAGAATCCAAAATCAGTAAAATAAATTAGCATGTTTAAATATAGGACGGCAAAACTAGCATGTCACCTGATGGTAACTGTTTACCGCTACTATGAATAACTGTAATATCTGGAGTGTGGCATTAGTATTCCGACATTTCAGGAAAACCTCTTTACAGGTTCTATAAATGTATCGTTTCGGGAATAATTCCTCTAAATTTAAATAAGAATGCTCTTTTATTTTACAGATAAATTAGCCATTATACACACTTCGACAAAGCCAACAGTCTTGAGACTCGAAGGCCAAGCTTATCTGAATAGTGGGCTTATTGGTGGAATGGATATAGTAACAGGTGCTAGCTCATATCTATGTGAAAAATTCCCTGTTTTAAGCACTTTGATTGACTTTTACAATCTACTCTACGATTTTTTTTAGCTATAAGTAATATAAGTCTTATTCTAGCCAATTTAAAACTAACATTTTGCTTTCAATGTAATTTTGCTAAGCTGATACGCTCGACACGTTCGGAACATTATTGTGCAGATTTTATAGCACAATTGTGGCTTAATGCTGATGTTGATAGTGAATTTGTATAGAATGACTTATTGTGATACTGTTTATAGGTAATGTATAACAAAAACTTATATCTAAAGGAAAATAAAACAGACTTGAAAATCGCGAACAAATATCTCTAAGTAAATAGCTACTTAAGGAGAATTTACTGTTTGTGGTTCTTAAAATGTATAAAGAGTCTCAATAAATGTCTCCTAGGCTATTGTAATGCGCATGTTGCGGTGACCATTTCCCAAAGGTGGACCAAATGCTTGTTTGACTGCTTATATAAAAAAAAAGTTGTAAATAATCATAAAGATAAATAGTTACTACCTGTCTGACATAGGTCCAACAAGTAGTAGGCCAACCATATAGCCAAAACTATGCATTGTTCCAACCATAGTCCTCTTCCAGTCCTGGCATGCTAGACCGAACTATAAAAAAAACATAAAAAAAATTT
>JADGIL010011210.1:0-11290 GCA_020352625.1 Cactoblastis cactorum | reverse complement strand
TATATTTACTAGCTTTTGCCCATGGCTTCACTCGCGTGGAATTCTGTCTGTAGCCTGTATGTTATTATGATGTATAAACCTATATTACTGTAAAGTTTCATCTAAATTGTGCATCGATATGCATTTAAATAGGGTATTTGACTACACTGAAAATATCGATTAAATACTAGTTAGCACAAAAGTAAACATTTTTTTAATGTAAAACATAAAATAATCTTTCCAAAATATCAACTTTAAAATAACTAAATCGCCATGTTTCACCACGTGACTAAAACATAGATAAATCTTAAATTACGTCATCTGCCGCGGTATACATAGACAAAATATACAAATGTCTATGTCAATAACTGTCAGTCGAAATTACTAGTTATCTAAGCCTTTGAATGCTTTAATATTATTGGCAACACGGCAATTCTGACAATGTCAAGTAGACAGACGCAATGTCAAATGTATCAATTTGACAGTTTACATGCAGATGAGGTCATTATCACGTGACTGTGCGTTTTCGCGTTTTTTTTATTAGTTTAAACTTTGAACACGTTTTTTTTGGAGAATAAAGAATTAAACAAGGATTTTATCAAAATATTATGCAATAATGAATATTTTGATAAAATCCTTGAAATTCAAATTTTGCCTATTACTCTGTTATAAACCGAAACTGAAATATTTTTATTATTATTCTACTTGTACTAAAATACTGTGGACTGAAATCGAGTTTGTCAATATTTTGTCGATACGTCAGCTCGTGAACGGAAGCTGTCCGGACGGAGCGATCTTGCCGATTTACATTACTTATCTATGGTGTGATTCTATATGTACTTTAATCTGATCTAGATCTAGAGGTCCAGGGTTCAAACCCGTAAAGATAAATAAAAATAATTATGTGTACATAAAGACAATTTATTACTTACTTGGATACTAATTTAGATATGAGAGATATTGAATTTATATTGTACTAGCTAATAACTGCGACTTCGTCCGACCAATGGATATCTTGTCAGCCCCATGCTCGGATACAATAAATTATATGCCTCGGGAACCGTACATTTTTACGGGACAAAAAGTAGCCTATCTTTTAATCTAGTCATAGTCCATCGCTGTAGGTCATAGGTTCATCCAGATCTGTTCGGTAGTTTTTGTGTGATACACATACAGACAGACAAAAATTCTAAAACAGTCATTTTGGCTTCTATAGGTCCTATGAGGAGTCCCTATATATGTTTTTATTAAATATCTCCCATGTACAGACATAGCTCAGTTACAATTTTATAATATGTCTAGATATTATCCTCGCATATTGTATATTTCGTAAATATATTTATTATTCTTATAATATTCTCCTATATTGAATCCTTACTGTCTTTATTGTACTTTTTTAGTAAAGTAGGCATTTTTATTTGGGCTCGATATTGGTTTTTATCGACTCGAGTTCTTGGAGAAAAATTCTAATGTCTCACGTGAGGGAAACCCTAATAATAATAGCTAATATTTCTTAAGACTTACACAATCAGCATTGTTTGTTCCTTATTTTCTAATGTTCACAATCTCTTCACCAGGTCATCACCAGTCTGTTAGCAGAAGGCACAGTCGTATCGTTATTGGAAGAGAGGATTCAGCTAATTAACTACACACTCACACAAGACTTTAACAGGTTACTATAACCATTTTTAATATTTATTTAAGCAATTTGTCCTTTACGTTGGAAGAGGAAGGCATAGACGAACTTATCTTGACTAAATAAATGACGATCTTAGAAAACGGCAGGTCAGAAGTACCCATAACCGACGAGCGTGTATGAAAAGATTGATGAATGTGGAGGAAGCAAAAGAAGTACATATGTAAGGACCGCAGTAAGTGGAAGGATGTAGTCTCTGCCTATCTCTATGGAAAAACGGCGTGATTATATGTATGTATATTATATATCTGATCATGTAGATACACACGTTATTTGTCTAGTTACACATGTTATAGCTGAAAACACTTACTTACTCATCACAAAATCTCAGAAACTACAAGTTCTGTGGATCTTAAATTTAACATAGGGATTCCTTTTTTCCTTTTAGGTAGGTAGGTGCTTGCTATTTATACAAAATTCCCACGGTATCGTGAATTATAGGACGCGAGCGTATTCGCGGGAAAAAGCCAGTAATATTATAAAGCGAAAGAGACTGTTTATTTGATTAGTTAGATGCTAATCTCAGAAACCGCTGGTTCGATTTGAAAAATTCTTTCATTGTTAAATGGACCATTTATCAAGGAAGGCTACAGGATATTTTTCATCCCGTAATACCCACGGGAACGACAGCAGTCGGATGAAAACGCGGGAAGGTCGCTGCTGAATAAAAGTGTGTCCAAAAAAATGTCAAACTATTTTATTAAAATGAGGCACCCTTTCATATAATACTACTAGCAGATGCCCGCGACTTCGTCCGACCAATGGATATTATAATATCTTGTCAGCCCCTCGCTCGGTTACAATAAATTATATCCCCCCGGGGACCGTACATTTTTCCGAGATAAAAAGTAGCCTATCTTTTAATCTTGCTCATAGTCCATCGCTAAGCCAAATTTCATCCAGATCTGTTCGGTAGTTTTTGTGTCATGCACTACAAACATACAGACAAACAAAAATTCTAGAAACAAGCGTTTTGGCTTCTATAGGTCCTATAAAGAGTCCCTATATATGTTTTTCTTAAATATCTCTCATGTACAGACATAGCTCAGTTACAATTTTATTATATGTATAGATATAATATTTGGCTAAATTTATTCAGCAGACCCTTTGTAAAAAAAGGGTTAAGTTAAGAACAAGAATATTGATTTTATATATGCTGATTACAGTCACTTGTTGATGTACAGTACAGTCAACTACCTAAGTAAATAGCTATGGACACAAAAATACTTAATATTTTCTCGGTAAAAACTACACTTTTTGTAAATTTGCAAATTAAGTTTTTTGAATAAATATTTCATTTTATTTTTTATTTTTACACTACAAAGAATATTGCTTGGTATATTGTTTTTAAGCAATGCAAATAAAAAAAAATTTTTTAGAGCGTATTCGTTGTGGGGGAAAACTAAATAAGTATTTTAGTGTACCTGCATATTTTATTATGTAGTTGACTGTACATATTTGTTAGCAAATCACAAAATAGTAAGAAACAAAGTGGCTTTATGCTGTCTGTACCTACATATGTATGCTTAGATCTTTAAAACTACGCAACAGTTTTTGATGCGGTTTCTTTTAATAGATAGGGTGATTCACAAGGAAGGTTTTGTAAACTAGTGCAAAGCCGGGGCGGATTGCTAGTTAGATCTAAAAGCAATATGCCTAAAAATCTTTCATTTTAAAATCCTTGAAACTATTAAACATTAACACACACGAAGAGACATCTCGTTGAAAAGTTTTAGAAAATTGAATTACTGTGAATTATTCGGAATAGATGTTCAGTATAAATATTTAATATTTTCGCCATTTGCAGATTGTATCTTGAGCACGTATTTTCCAAATCAGATGCAAATTTGGATGCGGTTGGTCGCCTCGTGGAGAACCATCACAAGATCAACTTGTAGTGAGTATCATTAGGTTCAACATTCGTTACCTCTCATGTTTTTTTTATGTCATAGGGAGGCAAACGAGCAGGCGGGTCACGTGATGTTAAGTGATCACCGCCGCCCATAGCAACTGCAACACCCGCGGAGTCACAGATAAAAACTATCCATTACATACATCTTTGAGTGCCTTTTTTCCCATAGAGGATTTTTTTTATGTAAGAGACATAAAAAAATCCTCTATGGAAAAAAGGCTGATTATATGTATGTATGTAAAACCGAGTGAAATAGACTATATTGTTTAACTTTAATTCACAAGTGATCTTAGTGATCTCTTAATGTTACAATAATTAAAATTTTACCGAGTTCTGTTAACTACAAAGTTGGATGTATCCAAACGTAGTTTCTATTGTTTTGTAAAGTTTCAATATTACTTATAATAAGAAGTGTATTTAAACACAAAATCATAATTAACCGGCAGACATTTGCCGCCACATTAGTACTTAGTGTTGACATATTTATATACCCTTTAAAATATTTTTACAATGCAGCCATTTGAGAGAGGATATTTTAAGTAGCAGGTGAGTTCAATCTTGAATAAACGTTAAACAATAATATTGGGTTATATTTCATAGTGTTAAAAAGAAATTTATTGCGTCTCACAGTACATACACGCACTGAAATTTATACTTTAAATGCACGCGACCCAAAACCAGTATCGACAAGTTGTGCGTTACTTAAAAAACAAAACGTAAGGTATTATAATATACATAACGTAAGTAACAAAATGTAGCACATATTAAATGACCGCAGAGATAGAGGAAGAACAACAAGAAGATGGCGGGACGATCTGGTTAATTTTCTGGCCCAGATATTGCTGTGGACAGAGATGACCACACCTATAGAATACAAATAATTATTTAACAATACAAAAATCCCGACTGCAAATGCTAATAATTGACTAAAAAGGGGAAAACAAGCTTTATAATTTAGTTCAGGTGACAACTTCAGGTGGGATAAACAAATCTACCAGACATCGTTGTATCTACCAATTTGTCCCGCCTCCAATTATTTAAAATATATACATTATAGTATGAAAAGTCTTATAAAAACAGCAAGATATGTATATATTTAGAATCGCTATTGAAAGCCCTTCATTAGCACATAGAAATCTACATACATACATATGCCCGAAAAACATAACCCTCCTCCGCAGTCGGGTAAAAAGATAAAAGTATTTGCCTAACAGTGGGACACAGTCTCTGGTAACTAAAAAAATTATAAAATTTGAAGATATAGGCGTAAAACAAGTTTAATAACTATTTTTAACAGTAGTTTCACAAGCGCACACCTTTTTAAACATTCATAGGATTACCAGATGCAAATGACAGCTACTATGTCTTCGCTGCCGACGGAAATAGCCTGTTTATTCGATTCGTAAGAAACTGTATCGATTTGTAACCCTTACAGTCATTGGTACTGACAGAATACTAAGTTATCTAAATCTATAATGACATTATTGAACAAACTTAGAGGCTGTTGTTCTATACACAAAGGGTAAAACGGGACCCTATTAAGACGACCTCCGTGGTGTAACGGTGCGTACTTGACCGATACTCAGGAGGTCCCGGGTTCGATCAGGTCATGATGGAAAATGATCTTTTTCTGATTGGCCTGGGTCTTGGATGTTTATCTATAAGTACATGTATTTATTATTAAGTACTACTTGTATTATGGGATACTTACTCAACGATACTATCGTTGAGTAAGTATCCCATTGAAGTGGACTGTATATATTATTTTGCGCGGTTTCGAAATTAAACCACTCTGCTTCTCCTTCGATATGTTTATTTTCTTGTTCGTAACAATGCTTGAGGTAACAATGCTTGACAATGCTTGAATGTCTTGACTTGAACTCGAACTTAACATAACTTAAAACTAGTCCGACTTATATATAAATTCGCTGGGGTGCACTGAGTACCCCTGCACGTGAGCGCGTCGACCAATCAGGAGCCGTTTCACCGCATTATAATGCAGGTGCGCGGGGGGCTAGCGGGGGTGTGCTTTATAGTGCACCCGTACACTGTGACGATCTGCTAGCCTCCGCGGCGCTCTGATTGGTCGGCTTGCTACGTGTCGACGGGCAGGCTCGTTCGTCCTCAACATCCTCCCCCCGGCGCAGCTTGCGTAGCCTCTTCTCTCTTCTTAACGACGATGAGCCTGCTGACTGGACGCTTGAAGACTCCAGTTTTCGTCTTGACATCGGCTATTCGTATGCCTCCATCTGGCCCCTTGTAGGTGACTTCGACGACTCCCAATGGCCAAGTGTTTCTTGGTAATGCGCCGACCGCCACCACGACGATGTCTCCTTCTTTTATTGGGCGATTTTTCTTCGCAGGCTCTCCTCGTGGTACCAGGGTTGGTAGATACTCCTTGATCCACCGCCTCCAGAAATGATCCGCTAGCAATTGGCTCGCTTGCCAATGTCTTCGATCCAATTCGTGGCAGGCCGTTGTTGGGAGTCCCATTGATGACCCCAGGAGAAAGTGATTGGGTGTGAGCGACTCGGGATCGTGAGGACTCACACTCACGTGGGTCAGTGGTCTGGAATTGACCGCAAATTCTGCTTCCATCAGAAGCGTTTGCAGCACTTCTTCTGCCGGCTCCTTTCCTCGTAGCGTGACGGCGAGCGCGGTCTTTATAGAACGCACGAGTCGTTCCCAAGCACCTCCTTGGTTGGGAGCGCCGGGCGGTATGAAGCGCCATTCCATTCGGTGCAGCAACCCTTCTTCTTTCAGCGCAGGTTGCCATTCTTGGTATGCTGCCCGTAGTTCTTCGCTGGCTCCACGAAAATTTGTGGCGTTGTCTGAATAAATAATTTTCGGCCAACCTCGTCGTGCAGCCATTCTCCTCAACGCCATTATTGCTGAGTCCGTTGATAAAGATGCCACTAGCTCGATGTGGACGGCTCGTGTAGTGAGACAGGTAAATAGAGCGCCCCATCTCTTCTCTCGACGACGTCCAACTTTCACGATCATAGGCCCAAAATAGTCTATGCCGCAGTTGGAAAAGGGACGATTGAAGGGGTCAAGGCGAGCTCGTGGTAGGTCTCCCGTTGCTGGCGGCTGTGGCTTAGCACGTTTCACTTGGCAAAATACGCAGTTCCTTTCTACGGCTCGTACCGTGGGTCGTAGATGAATAATCCAATAGCGCTGTCGGAGATCGTTCGTCACGCGTTCTCTGTTTGCATGACCAGCCGCGCAGTGCTCTCGTAGCACAAGAAGTTTGGTGAGATGGTGACGGCCATCCAAGATGATTGGTCGTTTCGTCTCGTCTGGTACAGAAGCAGCGTCGATTCTTCCTCGTACTCGCAGGATGCCATCTTCAAGCACTGGATCCAGCTTGAACAATCGACTCTTCTTTGTTAGCGGGCGAGCGGACTTGATCTTGCAGATGTCCTCGCCAAAACTATCTTCCTGGGCACTACGTATAAGTAGTCGTTCAGCTCGTTCGATGTGGTGATTTTCCATCCTCTTGGCTCGGCGTCGGCACATGTCGATGAAGACCAACACACGTGCGGTGGCTCGTACCAATATTTCATATTTGGAGAACCGCGCAGGATCCGGCAGCCATCTGTCTGGCTGCGCCTTCTCAACCGTGTGGTGGATTTCCGCTTCATCGGCTTCAATGTAAGGCTTCTCAAAGCGTCAATGTTCTTCCCGTTGTCTCAGGAAAGCCGGGCCGTGGAACCAGCGGTCGTCTCCGCTGATAGGAGTACAGGAAAATCTTGTGGCATCGTCAGCCACGTTATAGTCGGTGGGAAGCCATCGCCAATCTTCCTTATTCGTTGATTCGGCGATTTCACCGAGACGATGGGCCACAAATGGCGTATATCTGCTCGTATCTCGGTGTATCCAGTGGACCACTGTTGAAGAGTCGGTCCAATAATTCGTACGACTCACTTCCACCTCGTGCTCCTTCTTGATGGTAGCAGCTAATCTGGTTCCGATGACAGCTGCTTGTAACTCAAGACGAGGGATGGTTTGCACTCGTTTCGGCGCCACTCTTGATTTGGCGGCGACTAGCACGACCTTGAAAGTTCCATCGCAGCAAAGTATTCTCCAGTATGCCACTGCTGCGTAGGCTTGTTCGCTCGCATCACAGAATATGTGAAGTTCGACGCGTTCGTATTCTTGCAACGGGTAGAGTCTTGGCAGGCGTAGTTCAGCTATTTCGTTGAGGTGTGACAGCCAATCAGCGAATAGCTCTCCTTCGTCCGCAGGTAGCGGCTCATCCCAAGATATCTTGAGACGCCATAATGCTTGTAGCACGATCTTCGCTCTTATAGTGTAATGACTGAGTAGCCCCAGTGGGTCGTACACAGACATTACTGCGCTAAGAGCCTCTCGTTTCGTCGGCACTCGGATTTGCTTGCGTACTTCGTCTGGAACTCGACACATTGTCGTGTTGAATCCGAGTTCGTCCTTTTCAGCGTTCCAATAGAGTCCAAGAATCTTGTTCTCTGCTCCCCCCAGTTGCGTAGGCGCGGTTGCGCGTAGCTCTGCGGGCACGTCACGAAGCACTTCTTCGTGGCTTGAACTCCATCCTCGTAACGTGAATCCAGCAACTGCATGCACGGCGATAATTTCGTTGACAGCGTCACGTGCTTCTGCCTCGTCTTCATAGCTAGCCACTAGATCATGTAGCCGTTGATCGGGCTGCTCACATTCGTCTGTTTGCTCGTAGACGTGCAGCACGCTCTTGTTCTCCATGATTACGCTGCGTGGTACTGTTCCGTGCACCACCCAGCCAAGTTGCGTTCGTGATGCGGCCGGTTGGTCAGGTTCACCGACTCGCAGTTCGCGGGAAACAATGCATTCCCAATGATCTGACCCCACTAGGATGCCAGGGCATGCCAGATCGTAGCACACCTCATCCACAGGTAGGTCTCGAAGGTGTCCATAAGACAACATCGTGTCTGGTATACACTGTTTATGTAGCTTCAGGTTCTTCACGGTCCGGGCCCGAAGCTAATGTAGTTTTTCTTCGTTCTTTCCCCTTACTCGAACCTTGACGAGCTTGCTGTTCTCTTCATTTTGTGTCATATTGACACCGCATAGATGTAGCGGTTGCGAAGGTCCCTCCGCGCCGATGTTCATGGCTAATTTTTCATCAATGAGGGTGATGGTTGCACCTTCATCAAGCAGCGCGTAGGTATTCGCCTCCCCCCGTGGTCCGACGACGACCACTGGGCACATCTTTAAGAAGACAGCTCGTCGATTTGTAGCGGTTGACGTCACTACCGATAACACAGCTTCAACGTTTGACTGTGCTTGCTGATCCTCTTCGGGTTTCTTCTCTGCGTGCAATGTAGAGTGGTGTGGGCGATTGCACTTATTCACGCCACACGGCTTTGCCTTGCATTTCATGCGTTGATGGTATCCCTTGATGCATTTAAAACATATCTTCTTTTCTTTTAAGAAGTCCCAGCGCTGATCAACGGTGAGTGCCTTATAGGTTGGGCACTGCGGTAGCGCGTGGTTTCGTTCGCAGCTTGGGCATTTTTCTTCCGTAACTTCGTTCACGGTGAAGATCGGATGACTCTTCCTTTTGGAAAGCGTTGCGGTTGACTTGACTTCTTTCTTCGCGGCCGTTGAAGTAGTCGCACTGGATGACGGAGCGTAAGTGTAGCGTAACGCTCGGTCCGCTTCTTGCATGAGGAATCGAGAGAGCAGGACAATCTCCGGATCAGCTGAACCTTCGTGTATGCATGCGTAGTCGCACCAACGTGACTTGATGTGTGGACTTAGCTTGTCCAACACCTCCCGTGTTAACGTAGGATTGTGGAGATATCCCTTTCGATCGATGCTTTCTAGCACGCAGACGACGTTTTGCAGCGTGATTGCAAAACTATTGAGTTCAGTTGCTGTCGCTCCCGGCTTCGGCATCTTTCTCAGGTCGTTGATGGCGTTATCGATGATAACTTCAGGCCGTCCGAAGCACTGTTCCAGAGTCCGCATGATAATTTCTGGATCGGTTGCAGAGAACAGAAGTGCGGATACTGCATCACGCGCTTCTCCCTTCAGGCAGCTTCTTAGTCGTTGTAGGTTCTCGCTCGGTGAAACCTTATACAACTTCGTTGTATCTCGCATAGCGGCTTTGAATGGTAGCCACTCGTTCACGTTGCCAGAGAATGATGGCAGGTCAGCGTTCTTCAAGTGCGGTCGTGCCATCTTCTCCAATGACTCCGCCAACTGCTCGATGCCGCTTCTCGATCTTGTCGGCGTCGGGGATTTTCCTCGTACAGTCTCGAAGCGAAGTCTTCTTGGCTCTTCACTAAGCCCTTCTTGGTTATGTGGAGTGAGTGGGTTCGTACGCAGCCACTCGTCCACGCGATCTCTTATTTCCGGTTTTTCAACCACTGGTTCCTCTTCCTGGATAGCAGATACTTCTGCAGCCAATCTTTTTTTGATGAGGTCGGCTTCTAGTTCAAGCTCCTTCCTCTTGATGGCTGCCAGTTTCTCGGCTGCCTCCAGTTCAGCGATGCGAAGTCTCGTAGCAACGCTCATTGTTGATCGTTGAGAGCATACTGAGCGCGCTGGAGATCTCGTTCGGTGCCGAGCCTCAAAGGTCGATGGCCCGGGCATTGGTTCTGCAGCGGCTACAGCTTCATCCATCTCGCTGTGTCTGATGTTCGGTGAGGCTGGCGGGTCCATTGACAACCTCCGTGTTCGTTCCAACTCAATTCTTCGTCGTTCTGTCTCGCGGCGTGCCTCCTCTTCCTGAATTCGTCTCAGCTCTTCTTGTTCGGCTGCTTCACCTTGGCTCCGGGTGACTACCATCTCGTTCAGTTGATGATAGCTGCAGCGTCTCGTAGGCTGATTCAACTTGAAGGGTTATCACCGTGGATACCGATCGATTGATCTTGAAGTGTCCGACTCAACTTGCCAGACCGTATTCCCCTTCAAAGATCCGCTCCCGACTGGATTCCGCTTGACTTGATTCGACTCGCAGGTTCACGATGTGAATCGACTCGATGATCCTTTTGATTTTCAGGCTGAAGAATCCTCTTGATACTCAGGCTGAAGTTGACTCTTGATCCGGCTCGATAAGGACCAGACTGAAGTGGACTGTATGTATTATTTTGTGCGGTTTCGAAATTAAACCACTCTGCTTCTCCTTCGATATGTTTATTTTCTTGTTCGTAACAATGCTTGAGGTAACAATGCTTGACAATGCTTGAATGTCTTGACTTGAACTCGAACTTAACATAACTTAAAACTAGTCCGACTTATATATAAATTCGCTGGGGTGCACTGAGTACCCCTGCACGTGAGCGCGTCGACCAATCAGGAGCCGTTTCACCGCATTATAATGCAGGTGCGCGGGGGGCTAGCGGGGGTGTGCTTTATAGTGCACCCGTACACTGTGACGATCTGCTAGCCTCCGCGGCGCTCTGATTGGTCGGCTTGCTACGTGTCGACGGGCAGGCTCGTTCGTCCTCAACACCCATAATACAAGTCTCGAACTTAGTTTGGGGCTAACTTAATTTGTGTGATTTGTCCCTATAAATGTATTTATTACTAGAGGCCGCCCGGGACTTCGTCCGCGTGGAAACCCTATGAAATTCAATTAGGAATCAATCCCGCGGGAACTCCGGGATAAAAAGTAGCCTATATATTATTCTGGGTCTTCAGCTACCTACATACCAAATTTCATCGTAAACGGTTCAGTAGTT
>JADGIL010011193.1:0-15251 GCA_020352625.1 Cactoblastis cactorum | reverse complement strand
AAATATAGAATTTATATATAACAATTACTTACGCACTGTTTGAAAATAACGCTAATATTATTATTTTATTCTTTTTAGTACTTGTGTATCATACGCACATTTGAAGTCGGTTTTTTTAAACGTAGTTTTATTTATTAATATAATGGAGATGACGCGAGTTATTTTCCTAAATTTAAAGTATTTTCTAAATAATAATTAATGTAATTATTTTCATCTCAGATTAATTCACTTCAAATAATATATGCCAAAGTATCAATGAGTCGAATGTTAAAATACCTACAGCAAAGTTAAATTAGTACCGACTTTATTCAACTAAGTTTGAATTGGTTAAAAACTCCAATGGATTTTGTTTGAAAGTTTCTTCTTTCATTATTTACCCATTTATCTTTTGTATTTGTTTGTCAGTTGTTTTACTGTTGGCATTACTTTGACAACTTCCAAGAATTTCTTGATTGCTGTTTTAAAAGAAAATTTCCTATTGTTTCTTATTGAAATTTTTGTCAAAGTTTTGGTGTAAGGAACCTTAATTATGTATTCCTACCAAAAGTGTTCTTAAAGTTTTTCAAAAAGCCACTCCACGCCACTGCTTCTCCATTTGCGCTTTGGAAGTGGTGTTAAAAATATTTTTAATTATAGATGTCAAACATCACAAATAAATTAAAATGAAGAAATGAATATAAAGGCTGACAATGCTTCTGTGACCCCCGGGTGTTGCAGGTGTATATGGGCGGCGGTGATCACTTAATATCACGTGACCCGCCTGCTCGTTTGTCTCCCTCTTTTATAAAAAAAAATTGTTGTTCATCTATATATGGTCCATAAGTTTCTAGTAATTCTTAAATTTTTATCAAGTCATTACTTCTAGAATGCAAACATTTTTTGTTAGTTCCTGCAAGGAAGTGGGATGTCATTACAAAAACATGTGTGCTGTAGTTTTGTAGCCAGTATCACGTTTTTTTTCCTTTACGGGGTAGACAGAGCCAAGGACTCGAATGCCACGCTTAGCACAATTGTGGGCTTTTTGTTGGAGTAGAGATTCAGAAATAATGACTGGCTAGACTAACCCGTCTAGCCTATGAGAAGAACTCCCTATTTTAAGCCCTTTTCCTTGTTTGACTTTTACAATCTGTGTGGGAAGAGAAATAGATTCTAAGTTTTTCTTGCTTCCAGATCAGTATAGAAACATTTAGCCCCAATATATAGTTAGGTAAATGACTGCCATAAAACTAATGTACTCATTGTAATCGCAATCTTTTATCCAATGTCAAAACTATTAAATGGATATATGCCTACGTGTATTATAACTTCACGTGTGGTGTTATCGCTCATAGTAACTAGCCACGTGCGTGCGTCATTAATGCTGCGTATACGTGTTGGCCCAACTTTATGGTAAATATATAGAAAAATATATACAAATATCTAGTCATTTTACACAATTTTTTTCTCATATTATTATTAAATTTGAATCTCATATTAAGAGTAAAGAGTATATTAGTACTAAGTAGTTGTGTTGTGCAAAAATGATAGTGAATTAATAATCTATACTTATAATAAAATTGTATCTGAGCTATGTCTGTCCATGGGACATATTATAGGGTCTCTCTAGATTGCCTATAGATGCCATTTTAAATTTTTTGTCTGTCTGTATGTTAGTATGCGCATCACACAAAAACTACCAAACGGATCGGAGTGAAATTTGGCAGTGATGGACTACGACCTAGAATAAAAGATAGGCTACTTTTTATCCCGAAAAATGTAAGGTTCCCGAGGGATTTAATTGATAGTAAAATCTACGCGGACGAAGTCGCGGGCATTAGCTAGTTAATAAATAAAATAAATACATACTTAATAGGTACACAGATATAAGTGTGTCGTAGTGATGAAGCACATTAGTAAAGATTCTGCGTTGCGTCACAGCGGCACTCTTCGTTACACTGTGTCAATTTGTTCGGTTCTCGACACATTATTTTTCACATTTAAAGTAATTCGTAAACGCATACGTATTACGCTTTTTTTATTAAGGTTTCTAGTAGATATGATTAGTTTCGCCCCAAGTATTTGTTGGTATTGACGTTTTGATCGATGAAAAATGAGTTGTAATAAATTCATATTTTAATTATATAATATATTTGCCTTAAATAACGCGAACCGCATATGAAAAAAATATATCAAGATTTGAAATATATTTAGAGTAGGTCGCTAACACTTTGATGTTCAGGGGAAGCTCAGCTTACAATGGCTGGTTGTATGTCCAGTCCATCTACAGTAGCTAGAAAGTACGATAAAGTATGTGCACATAGCGACAAGAGTTGTAAACAAAGGACGAACGTCTCGACCTATCTACAAAGCTATATATACATATGTGTATTGAAGTACATGTATATGCTTAGATAGAGCAGCGGTCGTGCTGACTTGTGTCACCACTTCGTAGGGTTGTCAGTAGACTAGTGTAGTGGTATAATTAATTTCTTAGTTCTTGTTTTTTTTTTTATGCACGATATTTTTCAGTTTATTTTTTTGTTTGTATTAGTTTTCATATATGTATATATTTAGAAGTTTGGAGATGGGCGCAAATAATTGCAACACGGTTTCTAATGTAAACGATTACGATTGACCAAATTGGATAGTTTCATATATTGTTAAATAGTTATTTAAATAAATAAAAATAAGTTATGTTTACGGATTCATAAGATAATAGAATCGCTATGTATGTACGTAATTCGAAATGTATGTTTTAAACTTATATTGAAATCAAAATTGAAGGTACATGGAGTTGTAGAGGAAAACACACAGTGCAATTCAACAAGGAAAGAACCGCCAGCACAAGTTCCGTTATTTTTACAAAGTAAAATTATTGCATTATTACAAACAACAGTTATTTTTAACGCACGTTTTTTCCCAAATGTGGTACACTGGTGCCAAACAATATCATGCAAATGTATTTATAATGACACCCATGGGCGTCTGTGACTAGTGTGTGTGCCCCGACCACATCCGTACATGTATATTCACGCACACAGTCAGGGCTGGGCCACTATCAAGTATCGATTGATTTCAAATACGCACATGGATAGTTCGACGGCCGGTATTTTACTCGACTGGGAAGTACTTATTCTACAGACATCGATATTTAAACATATAGATTTTATTTTTAATGTTTGTAGAAAATACATACATATGATCACGCCTTTTTCCCATAGGGGGTAGGCAGAGACTACATGAAAATATTTGAAAATATATTTATCTGCAATATGACGTATGTGATATACTTTATTCTTTTTTATTATTATCTAGTTTCAGTTTATGAGCTCCCAATCCAATATTTAATACCATCACAATCATCTTAAAATCGCTGTAAAACAATATGATATTTTTAAGGCAAGAGTGAATAGGCATTACTTGAGTTTGCGTGCTCCACCTTAGACTTCATCGTCGCTTTCCATCAGGTGAGATTGAGGTCAAACGCACTCAAGTCTCTATTAAAAAAAGAAAGATCTTAATTATACATTTTTACTAATGATGAAATAATCTCAGTGAGTGTAAATAAATTCAATCTACATATTTTAAAATGATCGGCTTTAGTATTAAATTATTAAACCTGTCTTACTAACATGTTTCATAATTCCACGTACGAGTTTGAGACTAATTTATGTGCATAATCTAGGAGATGTGTCATAGGCTCAACTGTGTGGCGGCTTGTGTCTCAGGCTATCTTCGTTAATCGCCAACATATCTATAGAAAATAATATAAAACGGAAGAGTTTGTTTGGTTGAGCGCGTTAATCTCAAAATGGTCTATTTATGGAGGAAGGATAATTTTATCCTGTAATACTCTCGGGGACGGGAGTAATTTGAGTGAAACCTCGGGCGGTAATAAGTATAAATTTAATATAATAATTTTTTTTTCATTAAGTATTTGTAAGATTTACATACAGTATGTAAAAAAAATTAGCCCGAAATATTTTAAGGGGTGTACGTACCCGACAAACTGAACAATTTCTCAAAGACACATGGGTCGAAAAGTTTCGAAAAATGTTGACTTTCCGTGAACACACAATTGCGCATGTCAATTCTGCTTTGTTTTGTATCAATTTTTTTAATACATATTTGGTTATGAATACATAGATTCCTATTTACCAGTATAACCATCCCTTAAAATATTTCGTACTAATTTTTTTACACCCTATATATCAACTTTAATCATATATTTTTTTAGTTGGCTGTCTAGGAAAATAACTTGAAATTCAAGTCGCTTAGTATTGCTCTCGATAAAATAATTTCGGCTACACGAATTTCCGTACTTCGTAGATTAAATTCAATTTAACACACAAGTCGAGAGCTATAGTTTAATGTATCTATTTAATATTAAATATTGATCTGAAAAAGTGCCTTTGAATGTTTAATAAATCGAAATAATCTTTTTTTGTGAAACATGTGCATTATTGAATTCATATCAAATATATAATTTCAACACTAACTAGTGTCGTCTATCAATCACATTATTGCGTGTACAACTCTGCAATTTACTCGCAATCTTTAAATACCTTACCCCCCTTGATCTAGAAACGGGCAAAGGCTGTGAATTATTCATGTCTCGAAGTTGAATGATATGTGTATCGGCAGCTCGTGTGAACAACAGTGGACTCGATTATTCACAGCGGAATAATAATATACGAACAGGAAAACAACACTTTCTATTCGTTGATATTAGAAACTCGATTTTTGTTGTTGAAAGGAAATCGTTAATGAGTCGCCGCGCCCTTAACGACGATGTTCAGTTAATTAAAGAAAAAATAATAATACAATTCTACGAACCGAATTTCTCGTACTTTAGATTCAGGTCAAGCTTTAATAACACCATTCACTCGATATAACGTTGTATATTGGCTACACAACAAAAGCCAGTCACCTATAAGATAGGGAAACCTGCAGCGGAAGCATCATCTTTAAGATTCTCTACCATAAGGGTAAATAGAGGCCCAATAAGTCTCCTCTGTCTGTAAAAATTTTATCTGAAGGTTGCTGTTGAATTTTGACAGATGATGTATTGCGGCAGCCGCTATAATTGATCTTGAAAATAAAATAAATATGCGAAGGTCCCAAACATATGCGATTTAATTAGCCTTTTTTATAAATAATTTCGGTTGTCACGACTCGCACTTTGCCGGTTATATTATGTCAAGCAATGCTTATTTCAGCACATAATTAAAATGCCCATTTAATAATACTTAAGATACCAGTAAGTGCTATATTCTATGTACATTGTATATTACATCGTTATCATTTTGTTCCGCTGAACCTGACCTTTTCGTAATTTAATTTTGTTATAATCGTTCACTAATGTTGACAATTATTATTACGAAAATACCCATGACTAAAGTTATCAGAATATTTTTACCACAACGCATGAAAACAAGATATAGTTTCGTACTACGCTAAAATCACAGCCGGGTAGCCGTTCAAATATTATAAGGTACATATAATTCGAGTTAGCACTTCTGCCCCCACACTTACCCCTCAGTAGGGGAGGAAGGGGGAGCCACCCTCACTGACCGACCTATTAAAATTGTAATTACCGCCAGCTTGGTGTATTATTGTCGAACCCGATGTCATATTGATTTTATTCTGAATGCTTTTGTGGCCAGTTCAAACTGCTCGTCGGGTTGTGTAAATATCTTTTTTATTTTTCGTGTGCACAGGTGGGAATAGTGTATACGATATTTATAGATATAAACTACAAAGTTATTATATACATATTGACGACCTCCGTGGTGTAACGGTTAACGTATTTGACCGGTACTCAGGAGGTCCCGGATTCGATCTCCGGTCAGGTCATGATGGAAAATGACCTTTTTCAGATTGGCCTGGGTCTTAGATATATTATTATGTATTTATTATAAAATATAGTATTGTTGAGTTAGTATCCCATAATACAAGTCTCGAACTTAGTTTGGGGCTAACTCAATTTATATAATTTGTCCCTTTATATAAAGTACAGTACTTGTGCATAGGGACTATGTTAACTTTTTACAAATGTATAATTTTACTTATAGAATTTTGTATGTACCCATATCCTTGTGAGAAGTGAATAAATAAATTTATTATTATTATTATAGAATATTAATATTATAATATGTAAATTGCCGGCGGCCAACAGAACCGATGATGGTAATACCGCTTTAATTATTATGTTATAAATAAATTGGTATTGCTTTGTTGTAATTAACCTTATTGTTTGAAAGTTCATTTTATGTTTTAGATAGCGAATACAATGTTCGGAAAAACCATAATTGGTTTATGTAACATTGACACTACTGTATAGTATATGTTGTAAATAAAATAATGTAAGTAAGTATCACGGCTTTATCTGTTACGGGGTAGACAGGGCAAAAAGTAGTAAGATTTGAAGACCACGATTGGTTGAATGGCTTATTGATGGAAAGTAGAATCAAATGTAGTGACAGATTTCTATCCCTTCGTCTAAGCAAAGCGCCTAGGAATATTCCGATTCTAGTCTTTTTAACAGACTTCAAAAAAAAAGAGTTTCTCAGTTTGATCTGTATGTACGTTTGTCCTCGATTATCTCGCGTTTGGCTTAACCGATTTTGGTTTGCGGAAGAGTTTACTAGAAGATTTTACTATTTAGACCGACTTAAAAAAATGAAATTTATTGAAGGCGGTTCCCTTTTTATAAGAAAAGGAATTATTCCTTGATTTAATTTTACAATCTACGTGCGATTATTTATATATAGTATCATTATAGAAACAAGATTATCTAAATTATCTGTAGTTATAAAAACAGTTACCCGAATAAGGCAAAAGACATAATCATATGTTACATTCGTGTCGACAAAGCACTTTCTAACAATAGCTACTGTGATTTCGCCACAAAAGAAGGGGGTTTGAGACAGTTCTCCCCCACCCCGAGGGTCGCCATGCAGACAGGATCCCAGATATGACCTTGTTATATCTGTTATCAGTGTGTAATTCGCTTTATCAGTCTCTTTTATGGAGCATCTTCAACGAAATCTGTAGGGCTTTGTGAGTGATAGAATTGCCAGCTTTGTTTGAACGAAATTTTGTTAAATCTAATTGAATTATTATAAAAAATATATATATTATGGATGATTAATAGAAACTTATATAATGGATGTTATTTATATCTATACATATAATAAAACTAAGTGGGCAATGTCTGTACATGGAAGATGTAACGAAAAATATATTTGTTTAAAAGTTTCTGCAGTATTTTTTATTTCAGCCATTGTTATAATCTCCTCTAAGATTAATTATCCTATTGTCGTCTATTTTTATACCACACAACAAATCTATACACGTTGTGTGACGCTACTGTCGCCGTTGGTCTACATTTAAAGTGGCATATTATTTAATATAGAACCATACTTCAATTTGACGGACTGCTCAAGTACCACAGCCCGCGCATCTTGTAAGGTTATCTAAAAATACATTCTGGCGAATCAGTTAAAATATTATGTAGCTTTTGGTTTTAAAGACGCTTTTTTCTAGATTACGTGTACTTTGTAGCAATACAAAGTAAAAACAAATAATATTCTCCGACAACCTCCGTGGTGTAGTAGTAAGCGTGACTGACCACTACGCAGGAGGTCTTGGGTTTGATCCCCGGTCAGATAATGATGGAGAATGATCTTTTTGTGATTGGTCTGGGTCTTTAATGTTTATCTATATTTGTATTTTTTTTATACCGAGTTTCGTACTTAGTTTGTGGCTAACTTAAACTGTGTGATTTATTCTTATATATTTATTTATATATACTAGCTTAATTCATACCTAAAAATTGCGTTTCGTTCTTATGTGCGTCCAGAATACAATTAGCAATAGCCTATTTACTCCAATGTAATACAAAAACTAATAACACTGGCATTTGTTTTGACTCCAATTATTTTCTATTACCAATGAATATTAATCATAATATAACAGAGGTATTTATTTAGGAGTAAAAAAATTGACTTAGTAGTATTAGATATTAGTAAATCGTAAGTCATGACTTCGTTCCACTTCGCAACAGCGAATAAATAATGGACAAAGCATAATAAAATCTCGTGTGAGCAACGACCATTCGCGATGCTGACTGTCTGACACGTTAGCAAATTCCCAGTGCATTTTAAGCATGCGAACTATGATTTGCCATTGTCTTGAAAGGATTGCCCTCGCGGTTGCAATGGTAGTATTTATCTATAGTTTATTTTACGGCCGTCCCACGGAGATAATGCATCGTCGTGATGATATTTGACACGAATATGTTTTTTTCTACGGGTATTTATTAAAAGAATATATACAGTTTTCATTAAAGTCGCGAGTTCCGTGACAAAAGCGTTTTTTTTTTTTTTTTTGGAAAAATGTACGGTTCCCTAGGGATATACTTTATTGTAACTGAGCAAGGCTGACAAGAAATTATAATATAGTAGTAGTCGGACGAAGTCGCGGGCATTAGCTAGTCATTAATATAGATCTCATATTAAAAAATAGAGACCTGCCCCAGCTAGCACGGGTTTAAAAACTTTCCTTGTGAATTACCCCATGTAGTATAAAACCGCTAAAAAATCCGTTGCGTAGTTTTAAAGATCTTAGCATATTTACATAGGGGCAGACAGCGGAAAGCGACTTTAATATACAATGTAGTGATTATCTTTTGTCAAACGTTCTAAAGATATTCCATAGCAATAATAAAACCGTTTTTCTCACAATATCTAATATAGCTGACTATTACCTTCCAAGAAAAAGCGAGTAAAACGTCTCTCAATCGACGTACATAGCCTGGCAACCATTCCACCATTTTACGCTTTAAGGTGTTTTATCGTGCTCTAAAAGTGATTAAAGCTTTTTATACCGCAGCGCGATCTTTAAATGTATTAATGGCAGTTTTAAAACTCTTGTTTCACACAAGCGCTTTTTTTAAAATATTTTTTAGAAATTGTGTAAATGGAACGTTAAATTTTCTCTACACAAAATGAGCCAGTAAGGCATAAAAGTTCCATGTTACTTATGTTTGTCTCTAGTATTGTTATAGTGAATCTCGCATTACGTTAGTCCACTAAGGCATATTTTCATACATTTTTATGCAAGGTTTAACTATTTAATGACCTCTGAACACAAAGACTATGAGAGATAGACGCTCACATATTTCTGCTTCAGAAGCAGTGCTTCTCCAGATAGTAAAGTAACGCCAGTGTGATAACACCTCAAGCTGGTTCGCGAAGCCCGCTTCCACGGCGTTCATTTTTATGTGTTCTGCTTATTCGGCTGTTAATGAAAGCCGGTGAGATGGGATGCCTAATTGGATTCGGTTTTGTATCGGAAACTGTCTGGTTTATTGCCGTTGATTGGATGTGTACGCCTTTTTATCTGTACAGAGGTCAGAGGAAATTGTTAATTTATCTTTTAAAACTCAGTAACATCGCGATAATTGTTCATACTTAAGGTATTTGAACGGTCGTCGTCTTCAAATCACAGTCGTCGTCCCTTTTGTTAGTTTTCGTGTCTACTGTCCAGTCGATCGTCCTATTTTTACCCCTATAACTGTCAGTCCTATTTCGTCGTTTATGTCGTCTATGCTAGTATCAAAAAAGGCCGCAACAGTATTTAACGAAACTTATTTTATTGAAAAAAAAACGGAAGGCGTTTAATTTAATTATGTATTTTAGTCTTTATTTTTTTTTATATTTCTCATTGTTATTATTTTTTTAGGAACTGGTGGTCTGTCCGAAACTCTGGAAATTTGTAGCTTTGCAATGAATAAATACCAAAATGACGACTCAAATGTGTCAACATTTGGTCTATTTGATTAAAACGCTTTTTAAGTTGATTAAGAATAGACAACTTTAACAAATCGCGACTCTGACTCCAGATCTCTCAAAAACAACCCCTAGCAGAAAGATTTCGGTAAGGAATTCTTACAAAGTTTTCTAGAGAAAGAATCGCGTTGTTTGCGCTCAGTGGAAGTTATATTAAAAGAAATGGGAACTTTCGACCGTCGAGGATCCTCTATAACTCCCCTGTCTCACCTTTATCGTGACTAATATCGGCATCACAATGTTTTATGTCGAAAAAAAAGCGTACATTAAAGCGAAAAACAAGCTACTAAAGTCTCGCTACGTCGAATTTGATCTAGAACGCGATGCTGAGTCACACAAGTGGCGAACTGGGAGTGGAATAAAAATAAAAAATGTACAGAAAGATAGCTGATATATGTTACATACATGACATATGTACATTTAAATTGTAATGAAATATTTTAATAATTTTTTTATGTATATAGCGACAAATCATGCAAATTGAGTTAGCTCCAAACTGAGTTCGAGACTTGTATTATGGGATACCAACTCAACGATACTATATTTTATAATAAATGCATATATATGTACATCCAAGACCCAGGCCAATCAGGAAAAGGTCATCTTCCGTCATGACCTAGCCGGGGATCGAACCCGGGACCTCGTGTGTATCGGTCAAATGCGTTAACAGTTACACCACGGAGGTCGTCAATATGTTTATGAAGTATTTACATATTTGTATAGATTTCTACATAGAATTTAAGGCTGAAGGCACAAAAGCGTTGCCGGCCTTTAAGGGATTTATACGCTCTTTTCTTGGAAGGTGCCGATGTCGTTATTGAGAAACCCATCTTTGTGTCTTAGTTTTTGTCATGTGGCGATTTGTTGCACTTTTTGTGTGCAGTGAATGAATTTGTTTATTAAAATGAATTTATCCTATTATACGAGTTCGAAGAGAACTATTTTGAAATATTTTCCTGTTAATGATCTTTCAAAAGCTTTTTGTTTCCTTTTCATTGGTTAATTCGTCTGTCCTAGTATTTTAAACGTTATTACCCAAATACGATGAATTGTATACCTGGCGGACTTACCTGCCTTACGTATCTTTTAATATTTATTTTTTGTGAGACTAGGGACCGTCATTCTGTATTTCCCATATTTTATTGAAAAGGGAGGGAGGTGGGTGGGTGAATACCCACCTATTGTAGTATTTCAGAGGTACGTTGTTTTTGCGGAATGGCATGTCAGCGGCAGAACGGCCGACGCAGCACCCAGCGAGCCCAGTTTAAAAAGGTCTCGGTAGACAATTTATACAACCGCTTTTGTTGACAAGCCTAGGCATGTCACTGGTTTTCTTTTGTTTTGTTATTATTCAATGGCCTGTTTTTGAATGGCTAGCCCCATTGTGGAATAATACTAGACATTAGCCATGCTCCGTCCGGTGAGTGGGAGAGACTGAGGCCCAACTTCCCTGCCCTCCCCATTTGGGGAGGGCAGGTTCTTTTTTATAGGCAGGCAACTCTTTTCTATCCCCGCGGATGTTACAGTTGTCTATGGGCGGTGATCACTTAACATCACGTGACCCGCCTGCTTGTTTGCCTCCCTCTAACATAAAAAGAAAACTATTGTCAACCTCTGTTTTGACAGTCATTGAAATATTTTACAATTTTAATCAGTATTTGAATCAGCATTTTTTTCGTTCAATTCAACCGGACGACTGGACGTAGTTCCGCAACAATCGTTTACGAGTGACCTTGATATAAACGATAAACACAATTACATCGATGCCTTCCAGTGGGCGACGAAATAGCCAACAAAAAAGTGGCGAGTGCGAGTTGTGCTCATGTCGATTTCCTAGTTCATTAGTTTAACAACCTGATAATCCTGCTAGTATTATAAATGCGAAAGTTTGTGAGGATGTACATATGTATGGATGGATGGATGTATGTATGTTTGTTACTCTATCACGAAAAAAAATAGACTATTGACCGATCTGGCCTACCAAAAGTATCGCAATACCAAGCGGCCCTTTTATTCAACGCTAAATTACAAATCTTGTTTACATTAGACACTTGAGCCAACTAGAAATTTCCTGTGGTTAATGTCAGCAGGTTATCGACAAACTTGCGAGTGAACAATCCCGCAATGCGTTATCTAAAATAAGTTTGTGCGTGCTGTGAATAGAAATCTCGAACCAAACTTCGGTTAAATAATTTAGAGCATGGAGACCGCTGGGTCATCCCGCGGGCCGCTCCGACCCTCTTGTTGGAGAGGGCTACGGGAGCGGCCGTGCCGAGTCCGCCAAGTTAGCGACCGCTGCGTCGAGGCTGTGGATCGTGAAAAGCACACGGTCCCGGCAAAAGCAGTAGGCGATTGACACCGTGTGGTTTTGGTGGGTTGGAGTCCCACATACCTGTCCGGCTTCCCGTTGGCGGGATGCATGAGACGAAGGTCTTTCCACACGATAAAAAAGTACGTGGCTAAAAATAACTGCTAATAGGCAAAATGATTACTTGATACAATTTAATGGTTTTTCATCATAATGTGATGAGAGATCTTTAAAAATCATTTTGTCTAAGATTCAGATATTAGGTTTTTGCTAACGCTGTTCGATTTTCATTCTCATGCTGAAGATAGGTATTTGTTTGAATTCATGTCTGTACATGCTACGTATATTATACTGGTATTAATTAACCGATTCGAAGAAATTTCATAAAACAACAGTCGCAACCTTAAAAAAAAAACTGACACATTTCATAACAATTTCCTTATTCTCACGACTGAATAAAATAACGATAAAAATGACTTAACGACGACTTAGGACGGTGATTTCCCAACGTGGGGCCTACGCCCCACAGGGGGCAATTCATAATACATGATTTTAATCCTTTCGTTTCATTAAAATACAAAGCTAGATATCTGTGACAAATTAACAAAAAAAGAAAAGTCTTAAAAAATGTTAATTATTATGTATAATTTCGTATAACGTTACCAAAATATTAACCGATAAATTGGAGTCGTCAAGTCACATAATGAAATAGAAAAAACAATATTAAACATTATTTCGTATTTTTAGTTTTTGATTGTATGTTTTAAAGTTTTAGTTACGATGTTTTGATAATAATTTTTTATAGTGATTTCTTGTTGGGCATGAAAATTTTAGAAATGTTAGATGGAGCATGGCCTAAAAAAGGTTGAGAAACACTGACTTAAAATGAAAACCTCACCATTCTGACGCTACAATGCTGACTGGCACGTAATATTAGGTCGTGTTCCATTGAAACCCGAGATTCTGCTTACGTATGTGCATAGCTAGCTTTATGTTATCTAAAGGAGACATTTTTCCGAAGTTAGCTGACTCGACATAGCTCCAATTCTCTGTTCTAGTGTTGCTGGAAAACGATTGTTTTGGTATCGATTGTTGAACGTTTAATTTAGTACAATACTAAATCATATAGTAGTTAGTAACGAATCTTATTTTTTCATTATACTAAAGGTTGTTGCAATTTTCATCAGCCTAAAGTGCATTAAATATTGAGGTTCGATGCCATTTGTTTCATTAGTAATTACTAAAATTATTAGCATTTTAATAGTGATAGAATCAATGCGTTCATACAATATTGTTCAATGAAAAAATGGAGAAGACCTTAGCCTATCGATACTATCACTCGGCAACACTAATCTGTTCCGTGAAATTGTTTTCTGGCGATTTTGTCTCTGTGTTCAACCTTAAATGGTTTTTAGAAAGTCCGTCTAGCTTACGTCCTTTGTTTGCACGATGAAAACGGATAATTGGTAGCATACGGTTTTACGATGGTATCTTTTTTAGTTGTTATTTCTATATTAACTGAATAACCTAATGATTTTGTATCTCTGCAAAAATAAATACACATTTTTGCGCCGCTGTATAACGACAAAAAACAAGAGCAGTTGATCTTTCTTTTCATTAGAAATTAAACTTAAAAAGAAGGGAATGTCAAGAACAGACACTTCATAAATTTTAATTTCCTGATTTCATTCATCGCTTGCCTTCGCTAAATGGAGGATATTTGAAAGACATTGTGATCCACCGTTTTGGAAACTTATTAAATTAAACAGATATATACTTATTAAATTAAACTATATAAATAAAGTTCTGACAACAATTGTAATGATATAATGCACATAATCAAGATTAGAAACATTTAAACTTGCGAATTTATGTTCGAACTATCTACAACGAAAGTGGGTAACATTATTTATTTCAAAATATTTATTTAATTATAGATTAGTTATCATTGCATAATGTCATTCACTAAAGACTGGTTCTTCCGACTGCCCGGTTCAGTAAACCCTAGTAAAATGGCGGCGTAGATAAATGCAAATGTATATTAAAATCAGCGGAATGAAATGACGGGTTTGTGTGCACACGAACAAGTTTATCGTAATATTGATGTACGTTAATGTTGGGATTAGTATGTCTTCATGCGTTCCACAGACTGTCAAAAGCCAATATGTATATAAAACTGAATATATCATATTTATATAAATGCTAAAGTTTGTATTATAAATAGTTTATTACTTAATCACCTAAAATATACTGGACAGAGATTGATGAAATTTAGTTCACGTCTTGCATTAACCTGGAATGACACATTTAGAGTTATTTTATCTTGAAATTACTAAGAGAATGAAGCATCATTGCGCGGCTAGTTTCGAAATATATGAACAAATGACGCCCAGAGAGCGAGCCGCATATCAGAAAAAATCAATATATCACGTTCTAGAAATGTGACGACTCAGCACATATTCTCATGTAACACTAAAACGCATACGACTGTTTCTCGGCAACTCGCTAATGAATGCACCACCATAGGGCTTTTTTCTTTTAATTGGCGAGTTGGCAAGCCGACCACCTGGCGTCCTCAAACCAGTCCGTCGGGCGGGTATCGGCTTTTGGAATTCTCGAGTGTATCGGACGTTATAGCCGATGTATCAGCGAAATGGCGAATACACCTCTTTTATTTCTGTTGCAACAGCTTACGGTTGAACCGGTGTTGTTTATGTGAACATTTGTCCTATATAAGCTTTTGTACTGAATTTTACGGATTTTTGTGTATTCAAAATAATTGTTAACGTTTATTTTATCCATCGTGGTATCAAATTACTTGTCAATTTAACGTATTATTGAATACCTAAACGATAATTTTAAATAACTAGTTAGATTTTATTAGATTTTCAATATTTACATGATAATGATTATTCGCGAAATTGGATTGGTACTTTTTATTAATATAAGTTTGTAAAAATTTTCTTCAATTATGAATTATTATTGTATAAGTTACTGTTCTAATATATTTCTTATGCCTTATGAAATAAAGGAACACACTCTTTAACATCTACTATGTAACCTGTGAGCACGAAACTATGAAATGAATATATTTGCAGGCAAACACGGTA
>JADGIL010011179.1:0-13606 GCA_020352625.1 Cactoblastis cactorum | reverse complement strand
TCTTTGTATGGGTACTATATATTATCACGCTATAACCTACGGGGGAACTGTGAATATTTATTTTTCGTAAGCATTCTGTGACAGTACCGGTACCGCGAGATAACCTAGGTTAACGCGGACGAAGTCGCGGGTAACAGCTAGTTAATAATAAATATAAATTTAATTGCAAAATGTTGGGATTATTGGTTGATATTTAAATATAATGACAGGTTCTAGTCCATCGCCAATGACAAGGATACCCTATAAGTCGTTTTCCTTGAATTACTTTTTCAAATTGCGCGGGAAGAGAGCAACTGCCACATCTGGAACAGTAAATATTTTTCAAAATTTTTAAATAATTCAAGCAATCTACGATTACTAAGATATTTTTTTAATACAAATATATATTATTCAGTGCCACGGTGTAACGATTTTGAATGCGTTGCTTTAAAATATGTAGATGGTACATTATTTAAAAAAAAACAATGGGGAAAGTTGAAACGATGGAACAAGCCACACGAATCGCGTACTAAATTGTAAATAATTTAGACGTCTAGACCACGCTAGAGTACAGTTTAGTCTAGACGGGCCATGACCCCTTTGACATTCTAGCGAGGGTCGACTATACCTGCTGTAGCGTAGTTGCATGAGATACCGTCTGCAACCTACCTCACTTGATAAACTTGTGCGGTAAAACGTGCACTGCACACTTGTAACCAATTCCAAAAAGGAATTTTAATTCGCCGGGATTTGTTATATCTATTTTCTTCGATAAATGCAAGCACTTGAAACGTATGTTTGGAAAGATTCCCAGTTGATCCCGTTAAAAACTATCAAAACCAGATATGTAGTTTTAGAAATCCTTTTTAGGTAGAATATAGCAGCATTCTTTGAAGAAAAATCTTTAAATGGCGTAAATGTGTCTGAAAATGTTTATGAAGTTTACACTTAAACTCGAAACGTAAAACTTTATGCTTATTTCTGCTGAAGCCGAAATAACCATAAAGTATTGTCGAATTCCCAGTTGTTCCAAACCCCAATTGGACAAATCCACGTTTGATCTAATAAGCAATTGGTCACAACATAAATGATATTAATAACCAAGTGCGAGTCGGACTCGCGCACGAAGGGTTCCAACCATTAACTTCAAAAAACATAAACTACTTAATCGATTTTGTTCAAATCAATTTTTTTGATTTGATGGTTGATATTCATTGAATTCTATAAACTACAATATTTTGACAATCTTTTTACTACTTATAAGCTTTAACAAAATATTGGCATAATCAAAAGCCTGTTTAAAAATCCTCTAATTACATCATTTACAAAATCGTATGCTAAGATAAGGCAAATGCACAATTTTGTAACAGTTCATTGAATACAAATAAAAGTTTTTATGAACAAGTATTTTCGTTAAGATATCAATAAATTGGACCAATCGCGTATTGCACTATTCGCGATTAAAGTGAATAGGAAACCGCAAGTGCGACCGATCTTATCTAAAGTTTTTTCATTTTAGTTTTTAAAGTTGCAGACAATTGTAAATAATATAATCTGAGTAGGTATAATATAATATGTATAGTAACGACATTCAACGTCCACCAGGTGACATTAGCATTTTGTTTTCGTCTTGTTCCAAACAACGCAAACGGTGCAAATAACATTAAAATTTCAATTTTCAAAGGCATTAACCGAATCTCTTTTAAAAGAACTGAGTTGTATTCAAAGTCAAATTCAAATCTGTTTGTGTGACATACGGTTACATACATTTCTTCTAAATTTTTCTTATTCTTCATTCTTTTTTCTTTATAAATCATACAGAAGATCTCGTTTCATATATATCCATAGGGGCTAAAAATAATCAGTTTGAAAGATGTCACAAATATTTAGATATGCAAATTAAGATACTTTTTGTCTTAAATGTAGCCATTGGCAACAGTCGAAATATTACGCTGACAAATGAATGAATGTAGAGTATCGACAAAGGGGAAAAGGGAAGACGCGTAGACTGGCTTCCAAAATGACTGGCAACTTTGCTGTGGTGTAACAACTACGCAGTACGGCGCGGCGCTGCGCAGGCGCATTGGAACATTATTTACGGATATTATAAGATTTATATAATTTTTAAACAAAAGAAAACGCACATCTTTAGAATAGATTTTAGTGGATGTAAAGAATAATCGTAAGAATCAGTCGTTTATAATTATTCATTTGCCAAAAACCACGTGGCAATGATTATGATGGTGGGTTGGATTTTATTTTACTACTTTTAGAAATCCTTCTGCTGGCTTGAATTAGTCAAAACCACGATGTTTATATCTGCAAATGTAAATGGTGAGTGTGACTGACTTAATTTGAATTGAATAGATGCTCCTGGAGTTGATAGGTGTTTTAGTACAAAGCGTCTATTGCAGTCTGTTATTTTAATGTTATTAAAATGACACTTTAGACGGAAAAAAGTACGTCTTTTGATTGTAATTATATATGATTTTGCTGACCGACTCATAGTTATAGATTTATGATAGAGTACGGATTAGATCCTTATTTATTTTTACGGCATCCAAGTACCCTAATGATCATCTCTCTCAAAATTTGTTCTGTCCACATCATATTCAATGAAATCGATGGTCTTTTTCTCATTAGAATATTTTAAAAGCATTAAATTGCTTTTACGCAAGTTGTCTGAATTTATTCATCACGCCTCTATGTCGTGTGATTGTGCGGATGTTTGCGCGGTTGGATGGTTGGTTAACATATTCTCTGTTGACAGTAAAAGCCTCGCAAGACGTTAAATAATGAATTAAAATCGTTTTAATTTAAAATTTTAGAGCCAGTGATGTGTTATTAGAATACATTAATATGATCGTTAAAACTTGATGATAGTGGCCTCTTTACGTGGCAATTGGACTAAGGAGAGTGTGATGATACTGGTGTGAGGTGGCAATATGTGGAGCCTCATTACATGTGGTCAACGAGGCGTTTCTTATTAGATCGCAGGCCGGAGCTCGGTGACCCTCCGCCGCGCAGCCGCTGCTTCCCAAGACGATTGTTAGTTCCGCACTATTGCGGTATAACAGTCACATTCCAGTTGCTTGCCCTCGCTTACTATAGTGCTGATTTTATTTGTGTTATTTTACTTAGTGGTGGTAGACACATTGTGATTTGGTGAAACATTGTATATATATATATATATAAATATATATGGCAACGCTTCTGTAACTTCTCGGGTGTTGCAGTTGTCTATGGGCGGCGGTGATCACTTACGGTGATCACGTGACCCGCCTGCTCGTTTGCTTCCCTTCCCTCTTACATAAAAAAAAAAATCATTTGTGTGGTTTGTTTATTGCATAAAATCTGAGATTTGTGAAATTTTCCATTAAAAAAATTCATATCATGTTCATTTGTTATTCCTTTTGCATAGATAAAAATACTGTAGAAATAAATATTTATGATTACATAAGATAAAATTCAAAACAGGCATTAATTAATCCTCGATCGTTGTCTTCATGTAGTTCAAAACAAAATATATTTGGCTTAGACAATTTAAAGCAATAGAGGACTGGATGATAACGAACAACACTACTGATAATGTGTAATGAAAGACGCATATGGGTCTCTGTTACACAATTGTTATTTTAATCTTTAATCAAGTCAAGACAATAAATAATGTTTGCGTCGGTCGGCGCCACCAAGGTCGGGGTCATTGAACCCATTTACGTCTTTCGGTGAAGCGCTGCGCGCCGCCCGCCTCACAAATTAAAGATAAAATAGATATAAATATGTACATTATGTACATATTAATATTTTGAAGTACTTTATCACTAGGTACACATTTGTAGCGAAATATATGGGAAAGAAAAAAAAACATAAAACTGTCAGAAAATAAAACTTCTTTCAATTTACATATAAATTTAAATAACCCTTAGTTTTTCAGAGTCACCCTTGAGTCACCTAAAAGGATTGCATAGTTTATAGAAGCAATTTAATTGCGCAGGAGTATGTGATTATACATAATATGTATGTTTAGACGATCGCATGTATTTTTAAGAAGTCCAAAATTGTGCAAATTCACGGCGTAAATTAAAGAAAGGTTTTATTAGAATATATATAAATAACAAATTTTTGCACACCAATCAAACTGCACTGATGAAAATGAACTTTTCTTTGAAATAGGTTACATTGAAATGATATATTGTAGAAATGATGGCATTGTATTCCTTGTTCCCAGTCACCTTCTACTATGAATTTGAAACTTATTATTATTTTAAGACATAGATATTTGTATCTAATGTTGAGTTACATTATCTATACTATAGAATTAAGTAGGTATAACTATTTGTATTTTCCGAACTAATTTTAATGATTATTTCACTAATAGAAAATTTCTTTATCTAGGATTAAAACGAGCTCCTTTTTATCAATATAATCCTACGAGAACGGAACAGCGCGTGTGAAACCAGAGACGGTCGCTAGTTAAGTACTTTATATATATATTATATTTTATTCTGCAGACAGGTGATTATGTATTAACAATTATATTCATGAAAGATACGAGGATTCACTGAGTACTATATGTAACAAAACATAATGGCTACAGCGGTTGTTAATATTTACAGAATCATTGATGTCTTTTGGTGGAACACTGCAAGTAGGTTTTACGCTTCACCAGTGATTATCATATCCACGTGCGAAATCGTTTCACGAATGTTATATAATTTTTGATTATAACTTATCTGCTAGTTGTTTTTTGTATTTGATCCGTCAGGCACTTTCAATTAGTGTAACAATAGTCGGAGATTTTTAATTGGAATTTATAAAACTTGTGAGGAATTTAGTGATATGTAAAAAGATGAAAGTGGCAAATTGTAAAAATAATTAATTAAATAATGCATATGCTGTTTTTTAAATATTGATCATATCATTATTGTTATCTTCTCTCCTAACAGTGACGTAGCAGAGTTAAAATAACATGAAAATTATAACCACGGAATAAACCAATTATAATAATATAGACATTATTTACGCAGACCTTGGGCGAGCTTACAACCGGTGACTGACCGTCTCGGTTACTGACATTACTAAAAAGTCTCGCTAAAGGCCGAACAACCCGCTTGTATAGGGGCCACATGACAATGATGAAAAATATAGTACTTTGACGCAAGCTTAAATGATTTGCTTAATTATTTGCAAATCAATAATAATCTTGGTCATGGAAGACAAAAAAACTGATGGCTGACTAGTTATTTTTAAAGCTCTTCCACAATATGGGCATCAAATGAAAGGGCTTGCTCAGCATTATTCGAAAATCAAAGTGACGTCTTACTAAATCCAACACGGCGGGACATCCAAGCTGGCGGACTAGTTATTTTTAAAGCTCTCCTACAATTGAGTATCGAATGAAAGAGTTTGCTAAGAATAACTAGACAAATAAAGTGGTCATAAATCCAATATGGCGGAACGTCAATTAAGTAAGCTATTGGTAACTTTTAAAGATAACTAGTGCTTCTTATTAAGGTTGATATTAATTTTTTTATTAACTTGTGTAATTTGGTGAGATGGGCGTCACCAGCATTGGTTGGATAACTCCAAAATCAAATCCAAATATTTAACAATGGGCAGGCCGTGTCGAAGACTGAGTGGCATCAAGGTGTAACATGATATCGTGAATGTACCACCCAGTGTTGTTGCTGACCATATATTGGTTTGCCGTACACAAGGGGGAAAATTGCCGTATTTCATTCATATTTAGCGTACGGTAATGCTCACCCGGCCGTAAGTCGTACAATCTTCTTTTAAGAATCGAATTGCTGTACGATACGACAATTGCCGTACGTTTGGCAAAACTGGTGCCGCCTCACTGCACCTGGGCGAACCATATAATATATTAGCTCTTACCCTTCTAAACAAAGCTTTGGATCTTACAAGACTGTACAGTGTCCAGTAAAATAAATCTCCCGGCACTGCAGAACGACGAATGCTACCAGTTATAATATGCTGGGCCTGCACAGTACATTAAATGCAGAGTAGTACTGTGGAACAAGCTATCGTATATTTAGGCACGAATCACGAAGTCCGGAAATACCGCTGTAGTAAAATAAATTGGAATCTTGAACTACGCCTAGATCTTTAGCCTCTGAGACTTTAGTAACAACATGGTTTTTAAGTGAAAAGTTAAAGTGACATATTAACGTGTAAAATTAATAGCAGAATATTAAGGATTAGTATCCAACTTATTAAGCACGCAATATTCATTAAACCTAGTGTAAGTCAAGTCAGTGATATCAATACATTCGAATATTTTCATGTCGTCGGCAAAAAGTAAAACTTTAGAATTAATGAAGACAACTTTAATGTTCAAAATAAATATAAGAGGATCCGAGTGCGAGTCTTGTGGGACGGCACTTGGTATTTTAACCCGGGAAAAAAATGTAAATATTAACTACAACAGCCAGAGATCGTACACCGTACTACCCGTCGCAGACCAAAGTTTCATTCATTCCGTCTGGACGAATGGCGGTCGACCACCGTACGTTTTAAAAGAAACTTTATACCACGTACGCCCACATTGTGGAACGAACTGCCTGCAACGGTATTTCCGGACCAATACGATATTGGAACCTTCAAGAAAAGAACGTATTTCATTCTTTTCATAAAGGCCGGCAACGCTCCTGTGACTCCCCGGGTGTTGCAGGTATCTATGGGCGGCTGTGATTACTTAACATCACGTGACCCGCCTGCTTGTTTGCTTCCCTCTGTCATAAAAATAAAGAAAAAAGAATATATTACTTAAATAAGCTGAGAACCACCACAACAAATCACCACACTCCTTAGCACATCTATTATTACACTGTTAAGTTCATTCAGACCATTTTCTTAGCACACCTATTATTATACCTATTCACTACAAAGTATTGAGTGTAATTTTTTTGGTCAATAAAATTGGTTCGATATTTGGGGATGTCAATATTGGGTTTCGCTGTGGAACTTTCCGGTGTTGTTGTCGGTTAGTCTCATTTATTAATACGTATTTATGACATAAACAAGATGCCAATATATGTTTCTTACAATTATTCATTTCGAGCTCTGTCCATGTTTAGTATTTATTCGAAATTACCTTAACTATTTTCATTGTCATAGGAGTTGTCTTAAATATCTCCAAAGTACACGAAAATCTATCAATTAAAATGTAATAAGTACTCATACAAATACCTATGTTACTAACACATTTGCAAATTCGTTTTCAGTTTATGCAAGTTGTTTTTTGTTATTTAATGCAGTGGTGAACATGTAAAGGACACGTGATTTTATCAAGCATTTTTCATTTTAAGTACTTTCGTTCCATGATTTTACGGGTCATTGAGTACTTCTTATCTGACGTGTTTTTATAACCCAAAATGTCGCACATGTGCCATATGGGTTAATCAGATCAGAACAGACGCCCAGCTACGAATTGTGATAAGGATAGGTACACTTTAACGTTGCTTTGTGGTAACTAAATGAGAGTGTTTTCCTTAAACCGTCCAAATTGTTTGACCGATTTATATACGGCTTTTTTGTTAAAAGGTTTGTAAACTTTGCTTCATGTGATTTTCAAAATGTTGGCTTATTTTACCTTTTGACATAAAACGAAGACCTTTAAATAATTATTAAATCGGATCCTTCGTGCAGGACTAATCGTGTCAACCACACTACCAATTTAGTCCACTAAAGTTCCGATCACATCAGTAAAAGATGAGTGTTCTGATTTAACAACTGATTAATCATTCTGACAATTTATCTAAACTTTTTAAGTTTAAGTTTTACTTTAAGTTTTACACAATTACAAATGAAGCATTTCCACGAGATAACGTTTGCTCCAAAGAAACTACATAAACAATCTGCCACCTAGACTAGTATATCACAACTTTTATTTTTGATATATTATATACAATCGCCGTTCCACGAAGCTTGTTGTTGGCTCAACAGTTGTCGTTACCAACAATCGATAAATTTTTTGGCCGCCTCCCTGTGTACATTCAGTAAATTCGTGTAACCGTTCGAACGTGCTTATAATGTGAATTCGTCGTGACATGTTTACAAACATGATCTTCCGATTATAGGTTATTCACTGAGTTACAAACGTATATCTATGTTATTAACAGGATGAATGAATATGAGGAATAAGTTATAAATGTTGGTTGGCGTTTCTGAAGCATTACGATATTGTTTACAGTAAACGGAATTCGAGGAATGGTACACTAGGCTGGTTTCTATTCATAGCAGATGATATGTGCCGCGCGTGATGGATGACGCGACCTCGCCGCGCCGCCGCGTCGCGACGATCTCGGCAGTGATCCCACTTCTGCTACTGCAATTGACTTGGCGCGCACAACAAAGACGCCGGCGGCGTTGCCGTTTTCCAATACTCTTTTACTACCTCGACTGACGGTTGACCAATATTAACTATTAACCAATACTAATTATATTTATAAGCTGTAGAAGCAGCAGACTAATAAACAAAATAGAATAAACACACTCGATACGTAGTAGTGTCATATACTTAGTCTTATGTTAATTTCGTTCCTGTCGCAGCAAGTGCACTGACATAGGCTCATCCATGGATTTACAAAATGAACCGTTGAAAACGGTATGCATTAGTCTCGACTGAATAAATTTTGTAAGTCACAAGTACGAAGTCATATCTTATAATTATATTTAGAATAAAATTTATGTATTTGTCTCGTTCATCCAATTCGAAACATCGGGCAAAAAAATAAGGGAGTAATATTCATATTCATTTATTAGTCAAACTTAATGTAGAATATAGGTCTTAGAAACAGAAATTGTAAACTTAAGAATAAGTATGACGTCAGTCATTTTTTATAATATTTTAAGCAAGAACAAGACCAGTCGATGATGCTGAACAATCTTACCTAATACAAAGTAGTAGTTGTCAAAACATGCAGAATATTTTTTCAGCATATTATATTGGTCCATCAATCTCTACTCCTCAAAATGAAAATATACATCATATCTTTCTTGTTTATGTGTCATATCTTCGCAATTTTCTTCTGATATCTATAGTCTTTTTTTAACGATATCTCACATACCTTGTCTAGTATAAAATCTGAAAAGACCAAAAATAGGATTCTTATCTCACTATTTTTAGACTACTTGAGTGATCCATCTTAAAGATTGATGCAACATGGAGTTTATGGTAACCTAATTTTAACAGCACGTGACGTATTGGCTTTGGTTGACGTATATTTTCGGGCGGCCGCGTCGGTGTCATTCGTCACAAGAATATTATTTATAGGGATAGTTTAAAACTGGCGTGTGCTGCTTAGATAGCTGGTATTCAGGAGAAGACTGATTTGGTCGTCGTCGTGCTGAGCTGCGCCCACGCCCCTCGTGATTCATGCGCCTGCGCTTGGCGGCGCAACGGTAAACATTACCCTAATTACACTGAACGTACCTATCTATGTATGTACGGAACGTTGCGTGTTTTGTTTTGACATGCCAGTGGCCTAGGGATCGTTAAACATCCACGTGATTACGACACTGTGCACTGGACAGTACAGATCTTCACGTGAAATCACAAAAATATCTTATTTAGGATAATGTAAATAACAGTTTCAAATCAATTTCAGTGTCCAAATTGCTTTTTGTTTGTTAATGCTCAACTAACAAAACGGTAGTCATGAAAAGGTGGACGGTCGTGTATAAAACGCCTCAAAGTAATAACAACAATAAATTACAATTAAGTACAAAGAAAATAATAAATTTATAGATACATATGTATAGATGACAAGAAAAAATATTTTTCTGTAATAATAAAATACATTAAATGTCACCTGTGTACTTTTAATGAATTTTAAACTATTAACATCAATTTATTTTGGAAAATTACAAGGATTGTGTATGTATGTATGTATATCAATCTTAATTACTCAAATCGTAACGTCGCTTCTACTTTTTCTGGAGGGAATATAAAATGTGTTGCAGAAACTTTAGAGTAACGTAAACTTTGCAACAAATATTTGTAGCTTTTTAGAGTTATACATTCAAAGGAAGAAATATAGCATGTTTACTGTTTGATCACAGTGTATGGAGGAGCCGTTTCAAAATTTTCCGTAGTTTTTTTGCCAAAATGTTTTAATATTTCGGGATCAATAGGCCACTTTATTGCGTTCAGCATGAAAGTACAAAAATATTAAATATTTTTTATAGGATACGTGCATTTTTATAACTATGGATCTGAAAATACCGTACGATCGCATGTTTTCGATCGTACGGTACGAATTTGCGAGTTACAGTCATGTTGGAGTCGTCATTACTACACAGGTTATTTCTGCATGATTGTGTTCTGTTTGTTTGCTTTTATTTCTACGTACGCGCACGGTGTACGCGCCGCTTTTAGCCGCAACATGAGCCGAGGACGTGCAGTTTCCAACGATCAGCGATGCATCGAGCCAACGTCTCGGCGCCGCGTCGACGACAATAGACCGACGCGACGCAAGCGACGCTTATGATGTTATTTTGTTTTAAATTATTACACGGTTCTCTGTTGCTATGTGGGTTTTGTTTAAAATATTGTGAAATGGTTTAGTCGATGTCAATGAAAGAAATACATAATAAGGTAGTGGACAACGACTCAGATATTTATTATACCAATGTAAAAAAAATAAACATTTCTATGTAATTTCCATGACGAAATCTTTGATTATATGTATATCGACGAAGGACGAAACATAGTTATGACGTCATTATTTTAAGATTCAAAAGGGCCTTCTCAAAAACACTCAAATTAGTAAGTATTACTTTATTTTGCTTATTTTTATTGTCAATATTTTTAACCTACTTCTATTACGATGTTCCAAAGTTGACCTTTCTAACGTAATATATGTAGTAAAATTATGTAACTTTTATATACACATCAGAAGAACATCGTCAATTACAGTTTATAATCGTTTTTACGGTTTGTTGTTATTTTCGGATATTTTCAAATACAGACTTTTACAACAAAAGCATAAAATCATTAAAAATTTGATTCGTTTATAATTGTTCATACAGCTCCTGATTCGAATAGTAAAAAAATTCTCAGTTGAGTAAAATTCTCCATTAGGTATGAATACTTGAAAAATCTAACAACCCTTAAATTTTTACAAAATTAGAGAAAAGTTAGATATAAAACTGAAATGTTGTCAGATCAAGTTCCAATCTTGAGATCAACCTGGGTTCAAAAAGAGCGCTGGCGCGGGCCGGGGGCGGCGTAGACGGTTCAATGAAAATATAAATAAAACGCGCAGACGTTGTGCCCTCATGATCTGTTTTTCATTCCACGAACCGTTTCCAACACAATACAAACTTTTGTTCAGTAAGAGTACTTACTTTTTACAAACATTTACTTACACGATCTAAGTTAAGCTTTTTTTAATTTTTTACTTTTGTCAATGAAATCTATGTTAAATTCCTGCAGTCCAAAAGGTATTGTGAATCAAGTTATCTCTCACTGTAAACAAAAATGAGAGCAGTGAAGTTCTATTAACTAAATAGTTTTTCAATCTGATAACTTTATCTATTTTTATCCACACTATACTTTACTGCTGGGCAAAACCCTCCCCTACTTATTATTATTTTATCTATTGTTTTAATAATGCTCGTCTTAGGTTGTTCGTATTCAAGTAAGACTTACATGTCAGGGAAATACGTATCCGTTACAAGTTTGATGACAACTAATTAATTTGAGTAGTGCTTGGAAATTACGGTATTGTGTTGTTACCTTTTTGGCGCCACACATCGAGTTCAAAGTACGCTTTACGAATGCTCGTATTATTGAATCCATCGCAACAATGAAACTGGGTGTCGACGGCCGCCGTATCATTTTAGTAATCGCTTGTTCCTTTGTAAGCTTGCTTTAATGATTTGAATATACATATATATAAAAAAAGCAGTCTAAGCATGAACCGTAATTAATTTTTGGTAGTAATTCCTAGTTAGTAATTCCTCCGAAAATAAATAAATATTTAAGGACACTCAAAATATAAATATTACTGCTTTTTATACTTATTTTCCGACAGTTTATTTGCCAATAATAAATAAACTATCGAATAAAATACTGAAAGTTCTGAATAATCAACACAGTATTTGCTGACGTAATAGTTTTTGACCAGCTTGAATAGCGTTTTACCAAAAACTTCAGCGAGTCAGTTTTATCGTAACTGACCAATTGTAAATTTAGAAGAACCTAACCCAGCAGAAAATTTATGTCGGAAGTTTATCTTCGGAATTTTAGTTCAATCTATATCTATATATATAATAAAACAGTAAAAATATTCTGTCTGTAAATTTATTATTTTTGACTGGAATGGACAGAGAGACACTTAAAAAGAATAAAGTATAAATTTTTTTTTGACTTTTTTGTCTGTATGTATGATCAACGCTAATCTACGAAAGTGCTGAACCGATTTACTTAAAATTTTCACTAGTTGGTTTGTTTTAACTCAGATTAACATTTAAAGTTTGTTCCATCAAAATTGGTTCATTAAAAAAAAGTTATGGTCATTTGAATGAATTCTCAAGTTAATCTCCGAAAATGCTGAACCGATATACTTAAAACTTTCACTAATTGCTTTGTTTTAACTTCGAAAATGATTTAAAGTTTGTTTCATCAAAATCGGTTCATTGAAAAAAGTTGCCGTCATTTGAATTAACTCAATGCGTAATTACAATTAACTCTTCAAGAATCCGCTAGATGGCACTTTTTCATCTTCTCAATCTCTACAACCTATGGAGATTTTTTCACAGGAAAAGAAATTCTTTGAGTTTACTTAATGTACCTACCTACCACAAAGAATTTCTTTATGATATATCTATATCAAAATTACTTTATTCGTCACTTGTCAATATTATTGGCATTATTACACTTGGCATTATTTTTACTAACCACCAAATCAAATCGTGCTATTATTCAAAACTGACGAAGTTTCATACAAACTTGCAACCCCTATTTATCATCACCCCCACAGGATTGCATTTCTCGAAATCCAAATAATGAATTATTATTTTTCCTAATAGCAAATTTAAATCTAATTACAGTCTTCCTTCCTACCAAATTTTATCTATACTGCCTTAGTAGTTATATAAATTATTAAAAATATTATTAATTAAAAAGTTAAGTGAGTTTAGAAATATATATTTATTTATGTCTTGTTATTAGAACAATACATATATGTATGTATGATTAACATTAAGGTTAAGGTTTTCTGTTACTTGACGGTGGATGGCTTTTTTTGAGGTTGAAAGGCGCCACGGATTTTTTGTAGTTTACAATTATCTCATTTATAATTATGATTAATTTTTTATATATAAATGAGCAGCTACTAACAATACTAAGTAGGCAAAAATTATAATGTTGAAATGTCAATCATATCCAGTTTTGTGTTGTCAAGGATGCTTGAGACTCATCTATACATATAATAAAACTGTAACGCAACTGTGTCTGTAAATGTATTTAGATATAAATAAAACTACGTTTAAAAAAACCGACTTCAAATGTGCGTATATACACAAGTACTAAAAAGAATAAAATAATAATAATTAGCGTTATTTTCAAACAGTGCGTAAGTAATTGTTATATATAAATTCT